>JADRCD010198194.1:23768-35704 GCA_019843815.1 Montemys delectorum
CTCTCTCTCTCTCTCTCTCTCTCTCTCTCTCTCTCTCTCTCTCTCTCCCCTCTCTCTCTCCTAAAATAGAATAAATCTTTTTTTAAAATCCAAACAATAAACACAGATACTCAGTCATGTTCAAACAAGCCAGTAGCAGTATTCATAAGGAATCCAGTGCAGATGGCCCTTTGTGAGCACTGTGGGTCTCAGTCCTATGCTAAGCATCCTCAATGCAAATGCTCTCGATTAGGGGATAGACAGACCCTCCCTTGGTGAGACTAAGCATCTTCAGAGAGCGAGCATCAGACACAGAGAGGGATAGACCTTTGCCTGGCCTTCTAGAAGCTCCCGTTGAGTCAGAAAGACAAGCCGCCGAAAGCCCCACTGCTGATAAGGGTTAAATAGCGCTCGATACAATGTTAGGAGATAGTCAAGGCAGCACCTGATTAATTGCCCAGGGAATGGCTGGGATGATAAATGTTTTAGGGACTCCGAGGAGGGAGCCATTTCTCCAAGTCAAGCAGAACCGACAGACGCCACGGGGGTAATTGTGCCCTTTTGAAGGGGCCTGTGGGGCTGCTGTCTGGGGAGGTCATTGTCCCAAGGTAGAGACAGAAAAGAGCCCTTTTAATTTTTTTTTAAAGGAACATCTGATGCTCCTCCATTGGTTGCTCTTTGCTTACCTCTCCCCATGCACTTTAGGAAATGAGAGGCCACAAAAACTCGGTATTCATTTCCTTTCTCCCTCCTTAAACCTCTTATCTGCTTCTCCTCTCTCTAAAGTGGGGCTGGAATTCAGTGTTTATGTTATAGACCCAAAAGATGAAGATGCCGGTGCCGAGCCCCCAAAGCAGCTAGGTATCTCTCTCTTGACAAATGGCTCCATGCCACATTACAAAATCACCCTTCTCAAGGAAGACTGACAAGTGTTTAGACTTTGCCCCAGTTTTTCAAGAGGCTGAAGCAGAGCTACTTCTCTGAAGCTCTCAGGCCCTGGCTTGAATTTGCTCTGGGTATCTATTGAGCAAGCGGCCCTTTCATCATGGCCTGAACCATGAACGGATTCACAGATGTCCAGGGCTTTATCTCATCAGATCTCAATCTCATGGCCAAGTCTCTGTGGGCGAGGCTGTCTGACTGGCTAGAAACTCCAGGCCTGGATGGGAAGATGTCACATCTTGAGATAGGAGCTGGGGGTGGGGACCAACATGGACAAATGCAAACAGCCCTTCATGAGCTATGATGGGCAGGAGCAGCTGCCTCCCAGCCCTGTGGGGCCAGCTCCAGGCTCTCCTGTCCCAGGCAGCAGGAAAGCAGATGGCTGGTGATGGATCACAGGGCTGTCATCTGCAGGGGCTGAATGGTGATGTCACAGCTGGGGAGGGGGCTTCAGGAGCTGGGAGAGGCCCAGAGAGAAATGCATTAGGTTGGAGGCAGGATTCACCACGTGATGTTTTCTCTTTCTTTCCTCACCCCCTCTTTTATTGCTCAAAGCTAAGAAACTTGAACCCCTGTGAAAAATCTAACATCTGAACAAACATAGCCTTCAGGGTAGCTAACACATGCCCCTGAGAGCCAGCCCTGAGCTGAGTCCATCTTAGATGGCTACTGGGGGATTTTGCTAGGATGCTCCCATGTGTTAAAAGCCAGGCTTTGAGGACAGAACTAAGGACAGGTCCTACAGAGCCACACCACTAAGCTAGGGGCGTGACACCTATTCGCTCAGTTTCCTCCTCTCTAAATGGGGCTGTGGTAAGCATGAATATAAATAGTACACACTGAGGGTGAGAGGTGCATTCCCCGCCCCCACCCCTGCAAGGACAAGCACAGAGCACCAGCTGTGGATGGATGAGAATGCACAGGCAAAGCCCTTCCCACCCTGGGAGTTCTTGTTACAACGAGACTCCTTCGGATTTTTCTCAGGCCTCTCTGGAGCAGGAAAGGGCAGCTGCTTGGGAGGAGACAGCATAGATCACTTTCTTAGAGGTCCAGGGAGGGGTACAGGAAGATGAGGTAAGCAGCAACAGGGACTGCAGAGGGCCTATGGGAGCATGGTCAAGCCAAGGGAGTAGATAATAGTTTCCAGTTTAAACACACACAGAGGCGTGGAGGCAACAACACTCACGCATTCAAGGCTAAGGTCCCAGCCAGCGGGAAGCAGAGGCAGGAGAGGAAGGGGGCCGAGGAGTCAGCTTTATTTCAAATTATAAACAGGTTCCGTATGCTGACCCTCAAGGAAGGCAGTCAGGCTGACAGTCATTTGAAGATGGTCTTGCTTGGGAGTAGATCTTATGGAAACTATAAGATCATAAAACATTCTGTCATTGGGAGAAACTCATGAGTGACCACAGCATACAATACCATCAGGACAGAGGGCTGGAGGAATTTGTGAGAAGATCCAGGAGTCTGTGACTTGGGTGTTCCCAGCAGCAAGCTCGGGAGCAGCGGCAATGCCGCTTGTCCCACTGCCACCATGAATAAAGCTGTTCCTCGCAGAGATCCCTGCCATTGGGCTTGCTACCGTGATGGCGTCCCGGCTCAGAATTCCGGCCTCTGAAGCAGATGCGAGCAAAGGGAAGTGATAGCATGGCTTCCTAGATGAGGTGCCTGCCTGTAGGCTATCATCAGGCCCACAAGCTCACTGGGTAGCAATACCCTGCAACTCCTCTCACTGACACTATGCCCTCTAGAATGACAGCCTCGCATCTTTCTAAAGGGATCCTTCTTAGTAAGAACTCTCAGTTGAGACTCTCTTCTCATGTGACTCTAGGCTGTGTCAAGTTGACAGGTAAAGACAACTAGGACACATCACCCTTTGGCATACACACACACACACACACACACACATACAGGCACGCATGTGCATGTGCACACACATATTACTTTAAACCATGACCTTTCAACTCTGTGTTCCCAAGGTATTGTGTTAATGTTACAATACAAGCCACAGTACAACTTTAAATGTCCTACAGTGTGGAGTTGGAGAGACGACTCAGAGGTTAAGGTCACTGGCTGCTCTTACAAAGGACCTGGGTTTAGTTCTCAGCACCCACATGACCGCTCACAACCACTCATCTCTGTAGCACAAGGGGATCCAATGACCCATCTTCTGGCCTCTGTGGGTACCAACCGTGTATGTGGTCCACATACATGCATGCATGCAAGCACTCACATACATAAATTTAAAACTTTTAAAATCTTTTTTGTCTAAAGGTCTCACAGTCTTTAACAATTCCAGCACTTTAAAAGTTCAATGTCCCTTTAAAAGTCCAAAGTCTTAACAGTAGTTCCCATAAAAAAAAAAAATGTACACTTTCTTATTTTAAGAGGGAGGAATGGGGCATGGAAACACTCTGATGAGAGCCAAGCCAAGCTTCAGCAGCGTAAGCCCACATCTTACAACTCCCTGGCCAGTATCTGAAACTAACTCGTGATCTGCTGGCTTCAAAAGGCTTAGAGAGATCCACTCCTGCAGCTCTACCTCCCACAAAACACACAGCTTGTCCCAGGCTCAGACTCTCTCCACTCCATATTTGCTACCATCCTTGGTGGACTTCCCGTGGTATTGGCACTTCCAGTTTCCTGGGCTCTCCATTGCAGATGGAACTGCACCTTCACCAATAGACCCTCTGACCTCCGAATGTGGTGCCAAGCCCTGGCATCTATGTAGAACCCCTCATCTCTACAGCTGTCATATCTCCAAAACAAGTACCACACAGGGACTCTTACACATTGCCAAGTTAGGCTGCTAGCTTGAGATGTAGCCTTGGTCCCCCTGGACCACAGCTTCTGGGTGATGACATTGAGGAAATGTTTTCCCATTATTCCAATGAAACACAAAGGGTCTTATTTCAGTGTTGGGCCAATTGTAGTCATTTCTTCGAACTCAGGCAGTCAGCACACACAAATTTTAAATCCTAAATACCACACAAATAGGCTGCATCCCGAGTCCTGATAGATTCTGAGCTTCCCTATGGAGCTTCCTCATGGGCTAAGCCGCCGCACTGCACAGCACCTTACTCTAAGCTTCACCGCCGTCTAAGCTCCATCATCACGGCTCGGTAAGATCTGAGAGAAGTTTCAGACCAAAGTTCCAAATACTTGCACAATCCTGCTCTGAAATAGTCCAAAAGCATTGAAAGTCACATGACCAGGTTCATCACAGCCATACCCCACACCCCCAGTACCTCTTTCTGTTCTAATTACCTTTCTGTTTCTGTAAATAAAAACAAAATAAAACAAAAAACGAAAAGCAACTTGGCTCACATTTTCATGTCACAGTCCATGACTGAGAGAAGTCAGGGCGGGGACTCTAGGAGGAACTTGAAGGTAGGAATGATTAAAAAAAAAAAAGTTATTTCCCTACCACTCTCAAACTCAGCTTTGGCTGCTTTTTTATGCATCTGAAGACTACCTGCCTAGGGCTTGTACCACCCACAGTGGGCTGGATCCTCTTCGTCTGTTCACCGCTAAGACAATCCCCCACAAATGTGCTCACATGCCGATCCAATTTTGGCAATTTCTCAGTGGAGACTCCCTTCTCAGGTGACTCCAGGCCATCAGGTTAACAGTTAAAGCAGAGTAGGACACCTTCTATGGGACCCTCAGAATACTTTGCTCCCCATCAGTGTCTGTATCGCACTGGGTATCCAGCCCGTTTCCACGTGTTGAGTCACTCAGGTGCTAACTTGTTTCCCCACTTCGGATTCTCGGCCTTGCTTGCAGAACATCTAGGGATGCATCTGAGTTCCTTCCAAGAAACTGAATCGTTAGGCAGGAGTTGGTATCCGATGTATAGTAGCAAAGAAAGGACACATCTTAGCCGGCCCATTGTCTCTGTGCACTGCTTTCAGTATCTCTCCGGTCCATGCCACATATTCTTCTAGAACTCAGTTTCTTAACTAAGGTCAGGAAACTCAAAGTGATGGACACACACACACACACACACACACACACACACTAACACCAGTAAAGGTTTCTAAACATGGAAAAACCCAAGTTACTTCAAAATGAAATGTGTCATGAGTCTAACTTTTTTTTTTTGTAGTGTGTTTTGTAGTATTTTTTTTTGTAGTGTTCACCCATATTGCACAGTACAACACCACTGAAGTCTTGATTCTGACCATTTGGCAATATTTGTTCATTATATCATCCAGTAAATCCATCAGCCCCCGGCAGCTCAGACTGTTACATATTATAAAATGGAGTGGCTCGTTGGGGGTAGGTTGTGTATGTTGGAGAACTGGGGGTGGGGTGTCAACCTTGGATGCCATTCCTTAGGAATCGTCCATGCTGTTTTTTTGAGGCAGAGTCTCTCCCTGAGATATAGGACTCCCTGAGCGGTAGGCTGCCTGGTAAAGAGCTCCAGGGACCTGCCTGTCTGTCTCCTCCACTGTGGTTACAAACATGCGCCATCAGATGACATCAAGACCCAGAAGTGGTGACAGGGACTGAGCTTAGGTCCTGAGAATGTGCAGCAAGTGTTTCCAGACTGGGGTTCCCTTCCTGATCTGGAGCTCAGTGTTCAGATTATTCATGTAAAGCTTTCTGTTCTCACAGTAACAGAACTGTTTAATTACAGACAACAAAGACTTTTCATATTTCCAACTGCCTCTCCTCAGCATGTAAATATCAAATGAGTATATATTTGGGTTGTATTGTATTAGAGTGTTTGACTTTAAAAATTGCTGTTTGAGTTTCTGACTTCGGCTGCATTTAAAAAAGAATCATTAAATGAATCCTGGCTTGGGATTAGTAAAGAATTTCCAACAATTTCTGAAATGGCCCTAAACATACTTCTACCATTTTGTACTATGTATTTATGCAAAGTGGTATGCTCAGCATTGATGACTATAAAATCAAAATATTGAGCAACTCTGAAAAACATTGAAGATGCTCGACATCCTGCACTATTAAATATTCAGCCAAGATTTAATTCTTTATGTAAAAATGAACAAGCGAGTCCATCTCATTAGCATGCAAATTTGCTTTCATCTTTAATAAATGGTAAAATTATGTGTATATCAAAGAACTGTTTTTTAAATGAATTTCTTCATGATTTATATCAGTGTTTGATTTGTACACCTAATTCATATACCTGTGTTCCAAAGGCTGAATAAAAATTTATTAGACAATAAAGTATATGGGGGCTGGGAAGATGGCTCGGTGGCTCAGAATTCTTGCTGTGGGAGTACAAGGACCTTAGCACTCATGTAAAAGCTAGACATGGCTGTGTGACCTATGACCCCAAGCTAGGCTGTGTGAGCCTATGACCCCAATCTGAGGTGTGCAGAGACCCGTAGGCATGGCTGTGTAGCCTATAACCCCAACCTGATGTCTTCAGAGACCCATGAATCTTTACTGGTCAACCAGGCTAGCCAAAACAGTGAGCTTTAAATTCAGAGAGAGATCTTCTCTAAAGGGAATAATATGGAGAGTGATAGAATGAGATACTTCCTCTGGCTTCTGCTTGCACATGCACACAAACACGTGTATGTGCCCCACACATGTAGTGGAAGAGACTTAAGGAGCACTTCTTTAGAAAAGTACTTGAGTAGAGGTCATGGGCTTTCACAGGGATCCCAGTTTATGGAAGGAAGCCAGATAATGAAGGAACCAGAGCACTACCCAGAATCTCATCTCATGTGCTAAGTAAGGGTCCTTAGGGTTTGCAGAGAAGAGATGAAGGAAAAGAGGGACAAGATAAATCACAGAAGAGGAGGAAGAGGAGGGAAGGCCAAAGAGAGAAGGTAGCAGAGTCAGAGGTGCAGAGGGAGAGAATGGCGGCAGGACAATAAAAAGGGAACGGAACGAGACCAGTGAGAGAGACAAGGGTACGACTCAACCAGAGATGCTCTGCCTCCCAGGATCATCTCTGATCTGGAGAGTTGTGAGGTCAGCTGCAAAGGGGTAACTCAACAAGTTTTCAACCAAACATGATGCTAACTAAAGATGCACAGAGGGTCAACAGGGCCAGGGAGCAGGCTCACAGAACACAAGAAGGTATTGTGTGCATGTGTGTAGATGAGTGTGTGTGTGTGTGTGTGTGTGTGTGTGTGTTTGTGTGTGGGGGGTGAGTGTGAGCGTGTGTGTGTGTGAGTGTGTGCATGTGTGTGTGTGCATGTGTGTGTATATGTGAGCATGTGCATGTGTACGTGTGTGTGAGTGTGTGTGTGTGCATGTGTGTATGTGTGTGTGTGAGTGTGTGTGTGTGTGTGTGTGTGTGTGTGTGTTGGTTCTCTATTAGCTACTTTCCTGTCACTACAATACTATGACAAACACCACGACCTTTAAGACAGCTTACAGAAGCAATAGCTTATTAGGGCTCACAGTTCCAGGGGTGAAGTCTGACCATCATGGTAGGGAGCATGGCGGCAGACAAGCATACCTGGTGCTGAAACGGTAGCTAAGATCTTACATCCTGATCCACCAACATGAGGCAGAGAGCACTAACTGGGTGCGGAATGGGCTTTTGAAACCTCAAAGCTCACCCCAGTGACTCACCTTCTCCAATAAGGCCACACCTTCTAATCCTTCCCCAACAGTTCCACCAACTTGGGACTGAACATTCGAGTCTGTGAGCCTGGAAGGGGCATTCTTATTCCAACCACCACATTTACTTTTTGTTGCTCTGTCAAAATACCCTGACAAAGGAACTTAAGAAAGGAAGCATTTATGTTGGCTCATAGTTCCAGGCTACAGCCCATTGTGTCTGGGAAAACCCAACAACAGGAACTTGAAATAGCTGACCGTGTCATATTCACAGTGATGAAGAAGAAGAGAGATGAATGCCCGTGTTTGCTTTTTCCATTGTATGCAGACTAGGATACTACCCAAGAGAGGCTTGCCACCCACAATGGACAGGTCTCCCCATCTTAACTAACATAATCAAGACAATCCCAAACCAGATCTCATCGAATTGCAATTAACCATCAGAGTGTGTGTGAGTGTGATGATCAGCTTTGATTGTCAACTTAACACAACTTTGAACAACTGAAGAAGGGAGTCTCATGGAAGGAATGTTCATATCAAGTTGGCTTGTGAGCATGACAGTGAGGGGTTGTCCTGGTGGCTAATTGACACCAGAAGACCCCTTCCACAGGGCAGCACCATTCCTAGTCAGGGCCCTGTCCACTGTGAGAGAAGGCTGCTAAGGACAAGCAAGAGAGTAAGCCAAGAGACTTGCATGAACTTACTTCTTTATGGTTCTGAATGTGGGTGAGTTGTGACCAGCTCTCTCAGGCTTCTGTCTCTGTGACTTCCTGATGTGGCATACTATCGTCTGAACCCATAAGGCAGATAAATCCTCCACTATGTTCCTTTGTTTAGGGTGTGTCCATGGCAACAGAAGAAAAACTGGCACCCTGAAGTAGTGCCATTGTAATATACCCGAGCCTTATACCTTGGACTATGTTGTGGGAGGAATGTGGAAGACTTGGAGCTTTGGACTAGAATAGTCATTGGGTACTCATAGCTTAATGAATAATTCTTGTAGGAACTTGAAAGGTGGTAGTACTGAAAATAACATCGATGGTGGAGACAGATTATATTTCAAGAACTAGAACTTTGACTTGTACCTGGGAGTGGAGCCTGTGCTCTGGATCCCCACACACTCAGCCCACACCCAAATGCAGCTTGACTTCCAGAGGTTTGGATACATCAGGGTCACAGGTCTCAGGATCACAGGCTCACAGGAGAGGCAGATTCCAGTCAGAGACAGCAAGGCCAGTTAACACCAGAGATAACCAGCTGGCAAGAGGCAAGTACAAGAACATAAGCAACAGAAACCAATGTTACTTGGCAACATCAGAATTCAGTTCTCCTACCACATCAAACACTGGGTACTCCAACACACCTGAAAAGCAAGATTAAGATCTAAAATCCCATCTAATGAATATGATGGAGGACTTTAAGAAGGATGTACATAACTCCTATAAAGAAATACAGGAGAACACAGGTAAACAAATAGAAGACATTAAAGAGGAAACACATAAATCTTAAAGAAATACAAGAAAACACAAACAAACAGGTGAAGGAATTGAACAAAACCATCCAGGATCTAAAAATGGAAATAGAAACATTAAAGAAAACACACAGGGAGACAACCCTGGAGATGGAAAACCTAGGAAAGAGATCAGGAGTCACAGATGCAAGCATCACCAACAGAATACAAGAGATAGAAGAGAGAATCTCAGGGGCAGAAGATACCATAGAAAACATTGACACAATAGTCAAAGAAAAACCGCAAAAGCTCCTAAGTCAAAACATTCAAGAAATCCAGGAAACAATGAAAAGACCAAACCTAAGAATAATAGGAATAGAAGAGAGTGAAGATTCCCAAATCAAAGGGCCAGGAAACATTCCCAACAAAATTATAGAAGAAAATATCCCTAACCTAAAGAAAGAGATGCCTATGAACATACAGGAAGCCTACAGAACACTGTGCAGATTGGACCAGAAAGGAAATTCCTCTTGTCACATAATAATCAAAACACCACATGCACAAAACAAAGAAAGAATATTGAAAGCAGTAAGGGAAAAACATCAAGTAATATAAAGGCAGACCAATCATAATTACAACAGAGACTATGAAAGCCAGAAGATCTTGGGCAGATGTCCTACAGACACTAAGAAAATGCAAATGCCAGCCCGGGCTACTATACCCAGCAAAACTCTCAATCACCATAGATGGAGAAACCAAGATATTCCATGACAAAACCAAATTTAAGCAATACCTTTCCACTAACCCAGCCCTACAGAGGATAACAGAAGGAAAACTCCAACACAAAGAGGGAAACTACACCCAAGAAAAACCAGGAAATTAATATTCTCACAACAAATGCAGAAGATGAGAACCACACAAACATAATTCCACCTCTAACAACAAAAATAACCAGAACAAACAATCTTTGGTCTTTAATATTTCTCAACATCAATGGACTCCAAAACAAAGACATAGGCTAACATACTGAATAAGTAAACAGGATCCAGCATTTTGTTGCAAACAGGAAACATACTTCAGTGACAAAGACAGACACTACCTCAGAGTTAAAGGTTGGAAAAAAATTTCCAAGCAAATGGTCCCCCAAAACAAGCTGAAGTGGCTATTCTAATATCTAATAAAATAGACTTTCAACTAAAAGTTACCATAAAAGACGAGGAAGGACACTATATACTCATCAAAGGAAAATCCACCCCAGATGAACTCTCAATTCTGAACACCGATGCCCCAAATGCAAGAACACCTACACTTGCAAAGGAAATGTTACTAAAGCACAAAGCACACATTGAACTTCACACGACAATAGTGGGAGACTTCAATACTCCACTCTCACTAATGGACAGATGATGAAAACAGAACCTAAACAGAGACACAATAAAACTAACAAGCTTTATTGAACTTTTGAAGTTATGAACCAAATGGATTTAACAGATATCTACAGAACATTTCATCCTAAAACAAAAGAGTATACCTTCTCTCAGCACCTCATGGTACCTTCTCTAAAACTGACCATAGGCCTCAACAGATACAAGAAGACTGAATTTATCCCATGTATTCTATTGGACTACCACAGACTAAGGCTGGTCTTCAATAACAAGAAAATCAAAAGAAAGCCCACATACATATGGAAGTTGAACAACTCTCTACTCAATGATAACTTAGTCAGGAAAGAAATAAAGAAAGAAATTAAAGACTTTCTAGAATTTAACAAATATGAAGACACAACATACCCAAACTTAGGGGGCACAATGAAAGCAGTGCTAAGAGGAAAACTTATAGCTCTGAAGGACTCCGTAAAGAAATTGGAGAGAGCATACACTAGCAGCCTAATAGCACATCTAAATGATCTAGAACAAACAGAAGCAAATCCACCCAAGAGGAGTAGATGGCAGGAAATAATCAAACTCAGGGATGAAGTCAACCAATTAGAAACAAAGACAACTATACAAAGAATCAACAAACTAGGAGCTGATTCTTTGAGAAAATAAACAAGATAGATAAACCCTTAGCCATACTAACTAGAGGTACAGAGACAGTATTCAAATTAATAAAATCAGAAATAAAAAGGGAGACATAACAACAGAAACTGAAGAAATTAAAAAAAAAATCAGATCCTACTACAAAACCCTATTCTCAACAAAACTGTAAAATCTAGATGAAATCGATGATTTTCTAGACAGATACCAGATACCAAGGTTAAGTCAGAATTAGAAGCTGGGCAGTGGTCACACACGCCTTTAATCCCAGCACTTGGGAGGCAGAGGCGGATGGATTTCTGAGTTTGAGACCACTCTGGTCTATAGAGTGAGTTTCAGGACAGCCAAGGCTACACAGAGAAACTTTGTCTCGAAAAACAAACAAAAACAAAAACAAACAAAAAAAAACCCAAACAAACAAAAAAATAGAATCAGAAATTAGACAAGACACATGAAAATAAATCCAGAGCAAAGACAGCTAATCCTTTTTTTTTTTTTTTTTTTTTTACCACCAAAGGCCAGGGTTATATCAGGTTTGTTGAAAATTTACCCATCCTTATCCATGGCTCTTAAAAGGACACTGTTGAAACTCTGACAAAATTAGGCAAGCATAATGGTAAAGAATAAATTCAATTTTCACCTCAAATTCCCTGCAATTACAGGGAGCCATTTACAATCTAAGCCTCAGATAGAGTCACTCCCACTCACTAAGCGGCCACGCTTACCTTCCATTACCAGCTGCTCTTTTCTGCTTGCTTTATCTCCCTGGCACTGCTTAATTTAGACCGTGACCATGACTTCACCACATAAACCATCCGTCGGTCCCACAATACCTAAGGAAACAGAAGTAGTCATTAAAAGTCTCTCAACAACAACAACAACAACAAAAAAGAATGGAAGGAAGGAAGAAAGGAAGGAAGGAAGGAAGGAAGAAAGAAAGAAAGAAAGAAAGAAAGAAAGAAAGAAAGAAAGAAAGA
>JADRCD010198196.1:0-22548 GCA_019843815.1 Montemys delectorum
GGGAAAAGGGGTTTGTTCTTGTTGTTTTTGTTTGTTTGTTTGTTTTTTTAAGGGGAACCTGAGAAAGGAAAATTTTACATGTAAATAAAGTATCTAATAAAAAAAAAACTTTAAGATCCATGCTCCCAAAATATGTGCCACATATTCCAAAACCCATATTTCCTCCCACTCCCTCAGCTATTGACTAGAAGAGAAAGGCATCAGGGATATAAGAAATACACAGAGAATGTAATACACTTGCATGATTCTCAAAGCAACAGAACTGAAATTGCACTAACATTGAAGACATACAGAAGCAATATTGTAGTAAAGGAATATGAACATGAAAGATACACAAAGGCATCCATATCCCAAAATATCACATCCCAATTATTCCACTTCCCTACTCGCATCTGCCTACCCACAACCAGGTTATTACAAGGACATGTTATACAGGATCAAAGAAAGTTGGTGACATATATAAAGAGAGTGTATACATATATATATGTATAATATATAAAAGAGCAAATCCCATGAGAGGCATAATCATTTGAGGGTAGTTATCATCATGTTAGATGTAAGAGAAAACAATTGTGAGCTCCATTTTGTCTATGTGAATATACATACATATCCTGTATATATATATATATATACAGAGAGACAGAGTCAGAGTAACAGAGAGGCAGAGACAGAAACAGAAAAAGAGACAAACAGTAAGAAACAGGGACAGAGAGACAGAGATAGAGACAGACACAGACTCAGACAGATAGAAAAATATGGAATGGACTCATATTTGAGTTTTACAGTTCTTGCCTGAATTTGGGAGACAAATTGAATTTCCAGAACAAAAAAAAAAAAGGAAATAAAGTTTTAAAGAGATAAATTAGAAATTCCTTTTTTCCAACTAGGAGGAACTACAGACTATAGACATATCTTCTATTTCAGATTACCGATATATTTTATTTTTATTTTTAAACCTTGATTTTAAACTTTAATTTCTTTATTATTAATGTGCATCTTTTATTTCTTTATTTAGCTATGTTTTAAATGATATCTGTATTTTAATTTTTTGTGCTTCTCTTTTCTTTATTTAAAAATAATATATTTTATATTACCTTTCATATCTCCATTGAATAGACTTTTCACTATATTATTTCTTTACTATCTTTATCCCTTCATCATTTGATCCTAGTTTAACTGACTATTGATACTGTTAGGCCTAATTACCCAACAAGTATTTTAGAGATTCTGAAACTTGTAAGAGACACAATTATAGTACACAATTGTCTTCTCTAGCAGCCAAAATCATAACTACTTTCAAATGATTGTATTGGTTACTGGCTTTATTCTTGGATATAAATTCAAGAGAAGACAGCATACCAGATTAAAATTAGGGAAAACAAAAAATCAAAAGCATTAATACAAGGAGAAAAGTGTCAACTATTTTACAAGAGTAGAATCATCAAAAAACAACAGACAGAAAACCTAAACCTTGAAGTGTTATATTTCAAATATCAAAGTACGTAACTATCAACTGACATTTTTCTACCAAAATATTGAAGTAGGTAGAGACATAAGAGTAGTTCAAGACAAAAAGAAGTTAAAACAATATGGGATAACTAAACTAACATTATAGAAAATTCTTAATGGAATGCCGCACACAGAGAAAAAAAGAAGATGGTTTCATCAGTGAAAGCACAGAAAAGAAAACATTTCATCAGTGGAGAATATGAGCATAGTAGAGTCAAAGGAGAATTGATCATGCCTTAGCATGGTCATTCAGGAGAGCTCTCATAATGCCATGGAAGTTTCAAAAGAACTTTCACAATGTCCAATCAATCACATCATCCAAGAAAACCATGGCAATAGAAGACTTCTCCCAATACCAAGTTTAAAATCAAGTGGCTTTAATCAACAAAATAGGCTAAACAACTAACTAGGTTTTTTTTTTATTTAGATATTTTCTTTATTTACATTTCAAATGTTATCCCCTTTCCTGGTTTCCCCTCCAAAAAACCCTATTCCCTCCAACCTACCCCTGCTCACTAACCCATCCACTCCCACTTCCTAGCCCTGGCATAAAGCCTTCACAGGACCAAGGGCCTCTCCTCCCACTGATGGCTGACAAGGTCATCCTCTACTATACATATGCAGCTGGAGCCATGAGTCCAACTATGTGTACCCTTTGGTTGATGGTTTAGTCTCTGGGAGCTCTGGAGGTACTGGTTACTTCATATTGTTGTTCCTCCTATGGGGCTGCAAACCTCTTCAGCTCCTTGAGTTCTTTCTCTAGCTCCTCCATTGGGGACCTTGTGCCCAGTCCAATGGTTGGCTGTGAGCACCCACCTCTGTATTTGTCAGGCCCTGGTAGAGCCTCTCAGGAGACAGCTAGAACAGGCTCCTGTCAGTCAGCACTTGTTTGTGGGGCAGTCTCTGGATGGTCATTCCTTCAGTCTCTGCTCCACACTTTGTCTCTGCAACTCCTTCTATTTTGTTCCCCCTTCTAAGAAGGAGTGAAGTATCTACATTTTGGTCTTCCTTCTTCTTGAGTTTCATGTGGTTTGTGAATTATATATTGGGTATTCCGAGCTTCTGGGCTAATATACACTTAGCAGTGAGTGGATACCATGTGTGTTCTTTTGTGATTGGGTTACCTCACTGAGGATGATATTTTACCTCACATCAGTCAGAATGGCTAAGATCAAATCTCTGGTAACAGCAGATGCTGGCAAGAAAGTGGAGAAAATGTAACACTCTTTCATTGTTCATGGGATTGCAAGCTAGTACAACCACTTTGGAAATCAGTTTGGAGGTTCCTTCAGAAACTGGACATAGTACTACCAGAGGACCCAGCTATACCACTCCTGGGTATATACCCAGAAGATACTCCAACATGTAATAAGGACCCATGCTCCACCATGTTCATAGCAGTCTTATTTTTAATAGCCATAAACTGGAAACAACCCAGATGTCCCTCAACAGAGGAATGAATACAGAAAATGTGGTACATCTACACAATGGAGTACTACTCACCTATTAAAAATAATGAATTGAGCCAGTAGGTGGTGGCACACGCCTTTAATCCCAGCACTTGGGAGGCAGAGGCAGGTGGATTTCTGAGTTCGAGGCCAGCCTGGTCTACAGAGTCAGTTCCAGGACAACCAGGGCTACACAGAGAAACCCTGTCTCAAAAAAAAATGAATTGATGAAATTCTTAGGGAAATGAATGGATCTGGAGAATATCATCCTGAGTGAAGTAAACCAATCACAAAAGAACACACATGGTATGCATTCTCTGATAAATGGATATTATCCCAGAAGATCAGAATATACAAAGTATAATCCACAAACCACAAGAAATCCAAGAAGATGGAAAACCAAAATGTGGATATTTCATTCCTTCTTAAAGAGGGGAATAAAATACCCATGGAAGGAGTTGCAGAGACAAGCTGTGGAGCAGAGACTGAAGGAAGGACAATCCAGAGACTGCCCCAAATGGGAATCCTTCCCATATTCAGTCATCAAATCCAGACACTATTGTGGATGCCAGCAAGTACTGACTGACAGGAGCCTGAGATAGCTGTCTCCTGAGAGGCTCTGACAGTGCTCGAATAATACAGAAGTAGAGACTCACAGCCATCCATTGGACTGAGTACAGGGTCCCCAATGAAGGGGCTAGAAAAAGGACCCAAGGAGCTGAAGTGTTTGCAGCCCCTTAGGACAAACAACAATATGAACTAACTACTACCCTCAGAGTTCCCAGGGACTAAACCACCAACCAAAGAGTACACATGGTGGCACTAATGGCTCCAGCAGCATATGTATAGTAGAAGATGGCCAAGTCAGTCATCAATGGGAGGAGAGGCCCTTGGCCCTGTGAAGGTTCTATGCCCCAGTGTAGGGGAATGCCAGGGCCAGTAAGCAGGAGAGGGTGGGATGACAAGCAGGGGGAGGGGGGAGGGAACAGGGGTTTGTTTTGCTTTGTTTTGTTTTTATCTTATTTTATTTTTTTTATTTTTTTTCAGAGGGGAAACTGGGAAAGGAAATATTATATGACATGTAAATAAAGAAAATATCTAATAATATTTTTAAAATAATAAACAATGAATTTATGATATTCGTAGGCAAATGGATGGAACACTGGATAACTTTTGGTTGAAAGTTTATTTTATTTGTTATTAGGATGGTAAATCTACCTTGTTTCCTGAGACCATTTGCTTGAAAGACCCTTTTCCATTCTTTTACTCTGAAATAGTTCCTGTCTTTGTTATTGAGGTGTGTTTCTTGTGTGCAGCAAAATATTGGATCTTGTTTATGTATCCAGTCTGTTAGCTGATGTCTTTTAATGGATGATTTGAGTCCATAATACTGAGAGATATTAAAGACAGATAGATGACTGTTGGTTACCAATATGCTAGTTTTTGTAGGTAGCTTTATGTGCTTGTGGTTCTCTCCTTTTGGCTTTGTTGTGAGATGCTTAATGTCTTGTCTTTTCTTTTGTGTAGTTACCTTCCTTGTGTTGGAATTTTCCTTCTTTGATCCTCTGAAGGGCAGATAGATACTGACTGAATTTTGTTTTGTCCTGGGATGTTTTGATTTCTCCATCTATATTGATTGAGAGTTTTGCTGGGTATAGTATCCTGGGCTGGCATTTGTGTTCTCTTAGTGTCTGCATGACCTCTGACCAGGATATTCTGGCTTTCATAGTCTCTGTTGAGAAGTCTGATGTAATTCTGATAGATCTACCTTTGTATGCTACTTGGCCCTTTTCCTTTGCAGCTTTTAATATTCTTTCTTTGTTCTGTGGGTTTAGTGTTTTAATTATTATGTGACAAGAGTATTTTCTTTTCTGGTCCCATTTATTTGGTGTTCTATAGGCTTCTTATACCTTTATGATCATCTCTTTCTTTAGGTTAGGGAAGTTTCCTTCTATGATTTTGTTGGAGACACTGTCAGGTCCTTTGAGCTGGAAATCCTCATTCTCCTTTATTCCAATTATTCATAAATGCAGTCTTTACATTGTCTACTTAATTTCCTGGATGCATTAGATTAGGAGATTTTTGTTTTGAATTTTCTTTGACAGTTGTGCCTATCTCTTCTACAGTATCTTCTACACCAGAGATTCTCTCTTCTATCTCTTGTATTCTGTTAGTGATACTTACATCTGTAATTCCTGACCTCTTTCCTAGGTTTCCCATTTCCAGGTTTGCCTCCATTTGTGTTTTCTTTATTGTTTCTAGTTCCACTTTTAGGTCTTGGACTGCTTTATTCTATTCCTTTACCTGTTTGATTGCATTATCCTGTATTTCTTTCAGTAAGTTATTTATATCCTCCTTAAAGGAGTGTATTATCTTCTTGAGATAGGATTTTTAGGTCAGCTTCCTGATTTTCAGATGTGTTTGTGTATTCAGGGCTTGTTATGATGGGAGAACTGAGTTCTGATAATGCCCACATATATTGGTGTCTGTTGCTTACAGCCTTGCACTTGCCTTTTGCCATCTGGTTTTCCCTGGTGTTTACTGGTCTGGGTGACTCTGTTTAGAGTCTGCCTCTTTTGTCACTGGGTTGCTTCAAGTCTCCTGGTAGGCCTGAAGCCCTGGGGTGGGGGGGGCGGGTTTCTAACCTGTAGGGCCTTCCAACTGGGGACTCTTCAGAGGGGCAGGTAAGCTGCTGATCTGTACCCTGGCTGAAGTAGATCTCCTGGAAGGCCTTCAGACTGTTGGGTCTTCAGAGAAGCAGTCACACTATTGTCCTGTGTGAAGATGTTTCCAGGGGGATGGGAGGAGTTGTCTATTGATTGTGGTTTCTGTTTCCCCACTGATCTTAGTACAGCAGATCCTCTGGGCTGGTTCAGGATATGGTGTCTCCAGGGTCACAGACTAGCTAGCAGTCTGCACCAGTAGAAAGGACTAGATGGAAAGGGAGGGGTATTTGGCTGGGGGTGAGGTGGAGATTGGGTGGTGATGGGTCCCAAATCCACTGGACTCCCAACGTCAGCTGTGGGACTTCTGGGGAGGGTTCTTACCAACTTCTCTGAGTACAGCAGATCTTCTAGACTGGTTCAGGATATGGTGTCTCCAGGGGAGCAGCAATACTCCTCCATGTTAAAAGACTTGGAGAGAACAGGTATTCAAGTCCCATACATAAGCGTAATAAAAGCAATTTACTGCAAACCATCACCCAATATCAAATTAAATGGAGACATACTTGAAGCAGTCCCACTTAAATTGGGGACAAGACAAGGATGACTACTCTCCCAATATCTATTCAATATATACTCAAAGTTCTAGCTAATACAATAAAACAACAAAGAGATCAAGGGGATACAAATTGACAAAGAAGAAATAAAGATATCACTACTTGCAGATGATATGATAGTACACATAATCAAACCCAAAAATTCTACTAAAGAACTTCTCCAGCTGATAAACAACTTCAACAAAGTGGTTACAACCACTATATAAACAACCTCAAAGAAAAAACTCACATGATCATCTCATTAGATGCTGAAAAAGCCTTTGGCAAAATACAACACGCCTTTATTTGGAAAGTCTTGGAAAGATCAGGAATTCAAAGCATATACCTAAACATAATAAAAACAATATATAGCAAACCAACAGCCAATATCAAATTAAATGGAGAGAAACTTGAAGTAGTTCCACTAAAATAAGGGAGAAGACAAAGCTACCCACTCTCTCCCTATCAATTCAATATAGTACTTGAAGTTCTAGCTAGAGCATTAGACAACAAAAGGAGATCAAGGGGATAGAAATTGGGAAGAAAGAAGTCAAAACGCTGAGGTTCTGCCTCCGCCTGAGCAGAGTGCTGAGAAAGACAGGGATGGAAACAGAGTTGATTCAATAATGACTTGGAGTCTGTAGTAGATGCAAACTGCTGGTTCAGGTACTCTCTATGTTCCCCGACAATTCTTTATTCTTCATCTTAGTACTAATTCATTATTCCTTCCAAAGAGAGCCTGAACACAGTCTTTTATTTACTAAAGCTATATCATCAAGGCTTTGATCATTGCTAGTAATTATCAAGAATACTTAAATTTACATAAACTCTTTAAGTCTGACATCAACAGTCCCAGTCACTATTTCCTTAGAGCAGAACCAAGCACAAAGCAGAAACACATTTCCTTATAGGTTTACACAGCTTGTTCTTTACTGGTAGCTGGCAACAGCTCTTCTAGTTTTCTGGTATAGCAGGCAGCAGTCTTTGATAATTGCTTCCTTGTAAAAATAGAAAACTGACAAACTACTAAAGCTAAAATAATTCCTTGCAATGTTTTGAATTTATGTAAATAAAACAGTAAAACAGCTCTCTCTAATATCTTTTCAGGCATTGTTATCTTCAATTTTTCAATCAGGTAGAAAGACAGAGTGCTCACTTTTATGCGCTTCTACATCATTTTAATTCTTTAATTTCATTTCCTTATCCTAACAATTCCATAGCCTCATGTACTCTCTCTCTAGTACTATTTATTCCTAAATCATATGTAAATTCCTATCTTTCTATCCATACCCTTTCCTCCTGAGACTACTCTCTATCCTTAATGTCTCTTAATTCATCCTAGCTAATCAATGCAGCAGTCATGGGACCAGAGAGTATATGTGCTTCCTCATGATTCCAAATTTAAGGCCAAGTCTGGCAATGAACAATTTCCAAAAAAGGACCATGTAAGTTTTTAATGTCCTTAATGATTATATTGTCTAGACCCTTTCCTATGACCCTGAAGACCAAGTGGAGGGCCTATTCCTCATCCTCCACGGTCTCATGACCATCTCCATTCCTGATTCCTGAAAACTGCGTCTGTTCCATTTACTATGGCATGATTAGCTCTGAGTAATAGGGAAAACATATTTCTTAGAAAGAAAGATTGAAAGAAGAGTAGCAAAGACAGCAGATCAACTTTGAAGCAACAGCAATCAGCACACATGGGGGTGAGGGGATCAACAGTCTGGTGGTGCTCCAGGGGCAGGAACTATGTCACACCTCCCCTTATACAGCCATACAAGATCCAGCATCAAAGTATAACTATTCCCAAATAATATGATAGTATACATAAGTGACACTCAAAATTCTACCAGAGAACTCCTACAGCTGATAAGCAACTTCACAAATTTGTAGGATATAAAATTAAGTCAAAAAAATCAGTAGCCTTCTTTAATACAAATAATAAGCAGGCTGAGAAAGAAATTAAGGAAACAAAAACCATCACAATATCCACAAATAATATAAAATATCTTACCAAGTAAGTGAATATGTAGAAAGTAAAATATAATCAGTTTCTTTTTAGTTACATTAGATTAAGAAGAACGAAAATAATTGAGTCAGTGTCCTAAAGATTAGAGATCTAAACTGAAGAGTGCATTGTACAAATGAAAATAACACATGACTGTAAATTATATGTCCCTCTGTCTCTTATTTATTTATTTATTTATTTATTTATCTAACATCACCAGCTTTGTCAGGAATTTGTTATATAACCTGGTAGTGTTTATCTTAATCTATAGACAAAGGGAGCTATTAGCATTTTTCTTTAGGCCTTGCTTTAATGTATTCTGTGTATTTAATCAATTATTCCATATAAATTCTATATAAAGAGTTCTATGTATATAATGTATTTAATGTATGGAACTTGGCAGTTTGGAGTGAGCCATGGAGTCCTTATTGAATGAGAAAGAAAGTCATACATACACTGTTCTATTATATCTCTAGGTGTGTTAATCACAATTCAGGAAATTTATTTACCTATTGTAATAAGCAACATCCTCTTACCTGAATGTCTTATCTATTTCTTGGCTGGTTTATGTTGCAAAGATGAACATGCTTATTTGGAATCTGGGTATCTGGGGGCAAAGCAAGAGTTGGAGTTTATCTGTCACTAAAAAAATCTGTGAGGACCTTAGCTGTATGAGAAAACAAATAATAGAAGACACAGCAAGTTTCACATTTTCATATATGTGAAGTTCTAATACTGTTTGATTTTATAATCATATAATTCATACAATAAGGTTGTAAACATGTTGTTGGCTCCTTTTTTGTTTCTGTGCTTAAAAAGCAACTTTGGGAACGTTTATTTTGGCTTACAGTTCCAGAGAGAAGAGTACCTCATGGTAGGAAGGCATGGCAGCAAGTGGCAGCATGGTGACAAGAGCTGGAAGTGGGAAGAGGGTAGAAGCTCTTGAAGCCCACTCTCAGCCATATACTTCCTCCAGCAAGACTCTGTCTGCTAAAAGTTCCATTACTATTCCAAAAAGCATCATCAACAAGGGACTAGCTGTTTCAATACAGTCACCATGGGCAACTTTTCTCATTCAACCTACTATACCTCCTCAATTTTACTTATTTAAGCAGAATGGTAGTAAGAAAGTTAAATTTCTTTTATATTAGGGAGTGGGGAGTTGGGACAATAAACTTGGAACACAAAAAAAAGTGTAACTGGCAGGGTCTGTAGCACATTCACTGAGTTAGGTGTTGCTGGTAAGTTACATAAAGCCTTTCTGCCTTTCTGCTTCTAAATAGCAGACAGGTTCTTGTGGTATCGAGAAATTCTTGTATTGTTGAAGTAACAGCACAGACAAACTCTCAAAATAGATATCAAAGCCTAGGCTTGCCAACCAGCAAGATGTCACTAACTGGCATTTCAGACTCTTTTCATACCAATGACAAAATTCTCCTGAGCAACCATGGACTTCCTATGTGAGTAAAATCTTGTTCTCCTCTCTGGTTTTTTTTCTTTTTTTTTTTTTTAGAGTGTGTGTGTGTGTGTGTGTGTGTGTGTGTGTGTGTGTGTGTGTATGTGTGTGTGTGTGTAGTTTATGCTTGTGTGTATAAGTGAGTGAGTATGCTTACCTGTGCATGCGTGTTTGGAAGCTAGAGTTGAGTTCTATGTTTATTCCTCTATTGCTCTCCACCATATATTTTGAACAAGGTTTGACACTCAACCTAGAGCTCCCTGTTTCTTCTAAATGGCTGTCATCAGCCTCCTGAAATCAGTGTGTCTTGTTCCTGCAAACTTTTCTCAGGACTGTGACTATAGGCATGTTCAACCATTCTCAGTGCTTTACGTGCATGGTGAGGAATCCTATCTCTGCCCACAAGCCTATGCTGTAAGTGAATGAGAAAAAGAAATTAAAAAGAAGGACATGATTGCTCCTAAGTATGGAAGAAGAGAAGGTTTCTTGTGAATTAAAGGGAGAACATAGACAGAAACAGGGACATCTGGGAGAGTCCAGAGTAGATATAAACCTGAACCCAGACATGTGAGGAAAGGGAGGGAAAAAGAGGGGAGAGCCTGTAGAATAAAGGGTGATGAAAAAGCCTGATAACCAAAATGGATGGATTATATAGAAGGGGCAAGCACAGTCTAACCCTAGCCTCGGAGAAGTTTAGGGTAGGGGGACAGGATATGCAAGCTATGCCTTTTAATAGATAAGGACTGAGGGATTCTAGGAGAACTTGGTTGCCAGGTTCACTTTGATGTGTTAAATGGGCACCTCAGCCTTTTGTCTTAGGTTTGAGACCTAGCGGTAAGCATTTTACCCACTGAGACATCTCCCCAGACCTGACTTATTTTTAACATTTAAATGTTTGACCTGCATGTAGCACCATTTTGCTTTCGAAGTTATTCCATTTTTTCAAAACATCCCATAACCATGTTTACTTGATGCAGTTTCACACAGAGCAAAATACAAACTCTTAGTCATTGTAATTGTGTTTTTCAGAAATTCTAATTTATGTCCAAAAGCTTTTAAACATTTGCTAAAAGGACAATTCTCTCTATATGTGTTAAATATCTAATATATATTATGTAATTATATATACATATATATGTATAACATATATGTATGTATATGTATGTATACATATATATACATATATATTATACATATATAATGTATAATATATATACATATATATATATATATATTACTATGTATGTGTGTGTGATTGGCTATACTCACCAGTACATGTACATTTGGAGGCTAGACTTGAGCTATAATAATATATACTATATTGTTAGAGTAAATGGTAGATGAAAAGTTGTGGTAATCAAAATGGCTGGGTTATACAGGGAAGTGCAACCCAGACCTTGGGCTAGAGAAGTTTAGGGTAGGGATCAGAGTACGCCAGCCATACCCTATGACAGGTAGGAACTGAAAGATTCTGGGAGAACCTTGTTTCTCCTATATACTAGAGACTCAAATATCTCACTCTCTATATACATATATAATATGTAATATATTAATATCTATTATAGATGTATTATATTAACATTAACTATACTATTATATATTATTTACTATATTTTATTTTATTTACATATATACATATTACATATAATATATACTGTCATGTTTTTATTAAATTATTTTATTTATTTACATACCAAATGTTACCCTCTTCCTGGTCCTCCCCCCGGGAGTTTTTCACCCCATCTCCTTTGCTTCTGAGAGGGTGTTCCCCCACCCAACCTCCCCACCCCATCTCACCTCACTACTACCAGCATCCCCCTTCCCTAGGGGATCAAGTTTCTACAGAATTAAGCTCATAGATAGATAGATAGATAGATAGATAGATAGATAGATAGATAGATAGATAGATATCATATTATATGTTTTTTCCTTCCCTGTCCCCATTCCCAGAGTTCCTCATCCCATCCCCTCTCCTCTTTGTCTCTGAGGAAGTGTTCCCCAACCCACTCACCCACCCTTCTCATATACTTACCTGCATCTCACCTTCCCCTAAGATCCCCATTCCCCAGGGCATCAAGTCTCAAAAGATTAGGTACATCATTTCCCATTGAGGCCAGACAAAGTAGTCCTCTGCTACATATGTGCCAGAGGCCACAGACCAGCCCATTTTATTCTCTTTGGTTGGTGGCTTAGTCCCTGGGAACTCTGAGGGGGTCCAGGTTGGCTGTGGTGGTGCATGCCTTTAATCCTAGCACTTGGGAGGCAGAGGCAGGCAGATTTCTGAGTTAAAGGCTAGCCTGGTCTACAGAGTGAGTTCCAGGACAGCCAGGGCTACTCAGAGAAACTCTGTCTCGAAAAACCAAAAAATAAAAATAAAATAAATAAAATAAAATAAAATAAATAAAAAATGATACTGTGAAAAAATCAAAATATCAGAACTGGGCATAAAGGTGCACTTTTGTCTCCAAACAAAAGTCCAAGGGAAAGGAAGAGGGCTCAATGGGAAAAGACATTTGTGTACAAGCCTGAAAATGTGGGTTCAATCCCCAGGATCTGTGTGGTGGAAGGAAAGAACCAACTCTCTGGCTTCCACACACAAATAGCCACATAAGTAAATAAATGTAATTTAAAAAAAAAATGATACTGTGGTAATTCCTAGGGAGCTGCCATCCCCTTTAGCTCCTTCAATCCTCCCCCTCATTCTTCCATAGGGGTCCCCAACCTCAATCTAATAGTTGGCTGTAGTATCTGCATCTGTCTCAAATGACAACCTTGTCAGGGCATTTTTCTAAGGATTCTGTGTATCACCTAAGTGTTCTTTCCTCATAGCTGCCTCGATTTTCTCTGTTGGAGGGGACCTCTGAATGTCCATTGAAAACAAGAGAATAACCAACAACAACAATGAAACAGTGAGTTAAGCTTGCCCCAAAATCCTAAGCATGTCCAGAGCATGACAATTACTCATGGGATGTCTGGATTTGGGGTATGCCTGACAGGTGGGATGGTTTTACGAGGCTGCTATTGTAAGTAGGATGACTTGCCTATAAGAATAGCTCCTATTATTTTATTTCTTGCCTGCCCTACTTCTTGGGAGACGTAAAAGTCTGTCTTCTCCAGTGCATGCTCCCTTCTTAGAAGGTATTCCAGTACTTAGAACAACATTTGCATACAGATGGCACTAATTATATTTTCTTGATTTAGCTGAATTCCACTCAGTGAATGCCAATAAACTAGAATGACCTATATCATAACTACTTTCACTGATAGAGTAAAATTACATGTTTATGGAAATACAATGGCCAAAGACCAATGACCTCCCATTACTCATTTATTATAAAAGGAAGATACTGTACGTGATATACAAGTAAATACAGTAGATTAGAACTGTTATTAACTCTACAATTGTTTCAATGCCTTCTAATTGTTTAACAAAACTCGGAGAAAGAAAGGAAGTATAGACTTAGAAACCATGTGTAGTTTCCCAAATAAACACATTTTGAATTCATAGTTCTCCATGTTAAACTCACTGCCATATTTTTTATAATGAACTTAACGAGTGAACATTCATTTCTGTCTTCATGTATATGCACCACTGTGTTTTACAGACATACTTTTTATTAGAGTTATCACTGAGGTTTGTTGAAAAGGTGATGGATTTAGTTATTATTTTAATTATTCTATTTGCATTCCCGCTGTTGTCCTCCCTCCCAGTTCTCCTCCCATAGTTCCTCATGCCTCTTGCCTCCAAGAGGGTGCTCCCCCTCCCCAGGCATCTCCCTTCCCTTCCCTGGAGCCTCAAATCTCTCCAGGATTAGGCATATCTTCTCCCACTGAGGCCAAACCAGGCAGTCCTCTGCTACATATGTGCCAGGAGCCTTGGACCAGTTGTGTATACTCCCTGGTTGGTGGCTCAGCCTCTGGGAGCTAACAGGGGTTCAGGTTAGTTGAGACTACTGATCTGCCTATGGGGTCACCCTCCCCTTCAGCTTCTTCAATCCTTCCCCTAATTCAACTGTAGGGGTCCCCAACTTCAATCCAGTGGTTGGCTGTAAGTATGTGCATCTGTCTCAGTCAGCTGCTGGTAGAGCCTCTCAGAGAACATCCATACCAGGCTCCATTGTAAGCATATCATAGCATCAGTAATAGTGTCAGGACTTGGTGCCACTACCATGAGATGGATCCCAAGTTGGGCCAATCACTGGAGAGCCTTTTCTTCAGTCTCTTCTCCATTTTTGTCCCTGCAGTTCTTTCAGACAAGAACAATTATGGGTCAGAAATTTTGACTGTGGATTGGTAACTCTGTCCCACTTGGGGATCTGTCTATCTACAGGAGCTGAACTTTTTGAGTTCCTTCTCCCCAATGTTGGGCATTTCAGCTAAGGTCACCACCATTGAATCCTGGGGGTCTCTCATATCCTAGGTCTTTGGAAATTTCTAGATAGTCTACCACCTCCCACCACTAGAAACTGCATATCTCCATTCATTCTCCTGGCTTTCTGGGCTTCTCTCATGTTCCCCACCCCATATCTGATCCTGTCCCCCTTTCCCCTTCCCCTCCCTTCTCCCACCCAGATCCCTCCCTCCTTCTGTCTCCCATGATTATTTTGTTCTCCCTTCAAATTGGGATTGAAGCATCCTCACATGGAACTTCCTTCTTGTTAAACTTCTTATGGTCTGTGGGTCTTAGCCTGGATATTCTATACTTTTTGGCTAATATTCACTTATAAGTGATTAGTGAAAAAAGTGTTAAATTTTGGCCTCATTAAAAGGTAGTATCCTCTTGAAAGCTTGAAGGTACAAGCAAGGATGCTTGAATTTCACTTAGAAGGGGGAATAAAATAGTCATAAGAGGCAGATGGAGGGAGGGAAGGGGCATGGGGAGGGGAATAGAGGAGTTCAGGATCAGGTGTGGGGAAGGATGGGAGAGATGGCTGGATAGCCATGAAAGTGAATGAAAACCTGCTACTGACAGGGTGAGGAGGTAGGGGACATCTTCAGGATGAGACAGAGACCTGGGATAAGGGAGGCCTCCAATAATCAACTGGGGTGACCTTAGCTGTGGCTCATAATATTGGGAATATGGAACCTGAAGAGGCAACCTCTTGTGGCCAGGCAGGAACCCCAGTGGAGTGATAGAGACATCAACCCACCCACAAAACCCACTTTTGTTTCAAACCAAAATTTATCCTGTCTATTAGAAATGCAAGCATGGGGGATGGAGAAGAGACTGATCAAATGGTCCAACTAGAGACCCATCCCATGGGCAAACACCAATCCCTGACATTATTAATGATACTCTGTTATGCTTGTAGACAGAAGCATGTTATCCTCTGAGAGGCTCCACCCACCATCTGATTCAGACAGATATAGACACCCACAGCTAAAGAGCGGATGGAGCTTGGGGACTCTTATGCGAAAAATAGGATTGTAGGCTCTGAAGGGAATAGAAACTCCATGGGAAGACCAACAGAGTCAACTAACCTGGATCCTTGGGATCCTCAGAATATCAACTAGCAACCAAAGAGCATACATGGACTGAACCTAGGCCTCCTTTCCACATATATGTAGCAGATGTGCATCCCGGTCTTCGTGTGGGTCCAGAACAACTGGAATGGGGGCTACCTCAAAAGCTCTTGCCTGTACGTTCTTCTAGGTGGGCTAACTTGTCTGGACTCCATGAGAGAGGAAGTACCAAGTCTTGCAAAGACTTGAAGTGCCAGGGTGGAAAAGACACCCAGGGGACCCCCACCTGCTCAGAGGAGAAAGGGAGGGAGATGGAGGAAGGATTGTGAGAGGAGGGTGACCTAGAGGGAGTACAGTGAGTGTGATGTAAAGTGAATAAGTAAAAAAATACAATACCTTTTTAAAAGGTAGTGTCTTCTTGAAAGAAATGAGACAAAATATTAACCTTAACTCTATAGACATCAAACAAATATCTTTCAAAACTGAGGGTTTTGTCAAGATTTTAATGTACTCAGATACAAAAAAAAAATGTGTCTTCTTCTATTCTTTTTTAAGTGATTATGTTATCATAAAAGACTAACCGGAAAATGTCATAGTTGAATCAAAAAAAAACTCTCTCTCTCTCTCTCTCTCTCTCTCTCTCTCTCTCTCTCTCTCTCTCACACACACACACACACACACACACACACACACACACACACACATAAAATCCACACAGTGAGCAAGAATATGCGCTGATGGTGTCAGCCTTGACTGGTACATCTACAATATCACCCATATACCTGTGGCTCCTCTGTTATCTCAAAAGACAAGAGGCTGAGTTGAAGGACCTAGATGCTTACTTGCTGTGAGAGTATCTTACCCAGGAAATCTCAATAGGGCTGCCTGAACAAGGCAGCATAATGATGCCTGGCATGGGGATGCACACCTTTACTTCCCACACTGGGGAGACAGAGGCAGATGGATTGCTGTGTTTAAGGTCAAGATGGTCTACAGAGTGAGTTCCAGAACATCCAGAGTGAGGAGTTCCAGAACATCCAGAGTTATGCAGAGAAATCCTGTCTCAAAATACCAAAAAAAAAAGGGGGCGTGAGAGGGAGGAAGAAGAGCAAGAAGAAAGAGGATTAGGAAGAGGAATAGAAAGGAAGGAAGAAGAAAGAAGAGGAAGAGGAAAAGGAAGAACAACTGTATAGTGAATGAAACCAGTTGAAATGTCGGCATAGAAGGTGAAATTTCACAGGTTCCCATCCTTAAACAAAGAGCAATCAACAACCAATGACTGCTGAGAGAATTGTTTTTTACAGACATGAGCCCTCTGATATGTTATGTTATCCAGGTTATACACTCTCAATTGGTCCACCATAAGCACAAATAACAACACTAAATGGGCTCAGTAGTGTGTGTGTGTGTGTGTGTGTGTGTGTGTGTGTGTGTGTGTGTTGTTTGGACGTTATCTAGCACAAAATAAGAAGTACATATCAAAATAGTATGAGTATATATATACATATGCCATAAATTTTAAGAAATTCAATCACTTCAAACTGATATCTAAATATTCACATAGAGATCATTGATTTATGTTCATTTCCTGAATTCACAAGTGAAAACTCATTCAATAGTGACTGAATTTATTATAGTAAATTTTTAAACTGAAAATGAACAATTTCTCAGTACCATGTTAGTGGTTTGTGAAACTGAAGCTGTACAGGTGCTTCTCTGGGAGTCTGGACGACACTAATATAAACACATCCAAATCTAGGGAGAGGACTTGAAAGTGAATAATTCCATCGTTTGCATCTCTATATTTAGATCCAAGAATTTTGGAATAAACAAATTGAGTTTATTTTATTAAAAAAGATAAACAAACTGAATATGTTTGGGAATGGTACATGAGCTTCTTCCTCCTATGACTTAATTCATAGGAGTTGTCAGGGACCTGCTGGGTGAATTTCAGAGACACATTTCCTGCAGGCTCCAAAGAGGAACCACCGAGAATGGCTCAACTCAACAACTACTGGAAACAAGATGTGCTATCACTGTCCATCTTGATTTTAACACTTGTGGCCGCTGAGTGCACCATAGGTATCATTGCAAGTGGAATCATCACGGCAGTGAATGCAGTCTCATGGGTTCAGAAAAAGAAACTTTCCGTAACTACTAGGATTCTGCTTCTTCTGAGTGTATCCAGAATAGGCCTCCAAAGCATCATGTTGATAGAAATGACCTCCTCCATATTCAACGTTTCTTTTTACAACAGTATTTTATATGGAGTCTCAAATGTAAGTTTTGTATTCTTAAATAATTGTAGCCTCTGGTTTGCTGCTTTGCTTAGTTTCTTCCACTTTGTGAGGATTGCAAATTTTTCTTACCCTCTGTTCTTCAAGCTAAAGTGGAGAATTTCTGAATTAATGCCATGGCTACTGTGGCTCTCAGTATTTATTTCCTTCAGTTCCAGCATGGTTTTTGGCAAGCACAAGTACACTGTGTACAACAACAGTTCTCTAAGTGCCAACATCTGCAACTTCACAATGAAACTATACATCATTGAGACCAAAGTGGTCAATGTTTCTTTTGTATTCATTTTGGGAATATTCCCTCCTCTGACAATGTTCATTGTAACAGCTACTCTTCTGATTTTTTCTCTCAGGAGACACACCGTGCATATGAGAAACAGTGCCACTGGCTCCAGAAATCCCCACATAGAGGCTCATATTCAGGCCATCAAAGAAACTAGCTGTTTTCTCTTTCTCTACATTTTAAATGCAGCTGCTCTGTTTCTGTCCACATCAGACATAGTCGATGCCAGTCTCTTCTGGAATATTGTGCTCAGAATCATTCTGCCTGTCTACCCAGCTGCCCATTCAGTTTTATTGATTCAGAGCAACCCTGGATTAAGAAGAACATGGAAGCAGCTTCAGGCCCAAATTTATCTGTACTTACAAAATAGATTCTGATATTAGCATCCAACATGGAGGACCACATAACATAGACAATCACCCCCATATTTCCCTTACCTGGATCTCTCTTTTCTCTGTACCTTTCTTTATCAAACTCAACCTGATCCCTTCACCTGATGCAAAGTCTCTGTACAGGATAGATCATCATTGCTCTCTAGGGCCTTGTGGGCACAGTGTTTGTAACATGTAATATATTCTTGTCCTTAGAACTCTATATTTATCTCCCTCTTCCTCTAAGGCAGTGACTCTTGACATCCACTACACATTGGAATATCTATGTCTCATTTAACAACATCATCTAATACAGCTTTGCATTTCACGATAATTAAGTAAGGACTTCTAGTGTTCTTAAAGCTTTTCTTAATACTCCAGGCGGTTCTAGTGTGCAAACATAGTGGATAAAAACACCAAAGTAGAAGCTTCTAAAACTTGAGACCCTGATAATTCCTCTCTTTACCTCATCATGTGCCTATCAACTACATGGGGCTTTTCTAAGCAATATCTGGAAATGCATTTGTGTACAACCTCCAAAGATACAAGCTAAACAATTTTAGAAGAGCTCTCAAGGTTAACAATACAAAAAAACAGCCTTGAAACTAAAATCTAGCATCTGACATTTTTTCTAGATAAATGATTTTATAAATTTGTGGAAATACAGAAGTATACACAAGAAGAATCTCACTGCAGAACTGTTCTTAATAAGAAAACCTCTATATCCAAACTATAATATTAGGGTGACGTATAAATTTTGTATTCATTTATAATCTGTGGGTGGGTGCATGCACACTTACCATGACATACATGTGGAAGTCAGAAGATAGCTTGCAGGAGTCAGTTCTCCCCTTTTACTAAGTGGATCCTAAGGATCAACTGCAAGTCATCAGGCAAATCAGCAGCAACAGAAACATCTCAACAAGCCTATGTTCCCATTACTAAAAGAAGATAAATACATGTATATAGATTAAAAGATTTATATTCTATTCATAAGTACAAAAATAAAATAAAGTTTTTGTCTAGTTGTTTGTTTTGTTTTATTCTGTTTTTTATTTTTATTTATTCACTGTACATTTCTCCCAGTCACTTTTTCTACAGTTGTGCCCCCATTCCCTCTTCCCCTTCCCCTTTGGATGGTGGAAGCTCCCGTTGGTATCTCCGCACTCTGACTTATCAAGTCACTGTAGGGCTAGGTACATCCTCTCCTACTGAGGCCAGACAAGGCAGCCAAGCTAGAAAAACTTATCCCACAGACAGACAAACAGCTTTGGGGATAGCCCCCCCCCTCAAGTTGTTCGAGACCCACAGAAAACCAAGCTACACTTATGCTACATAAGTTGGGGGAGGCCTAGGTCCAACAAATATGCTTTAGTTCAGTCTTTGAGAGCCCCAAGGGTCCAGGTTTGTTAATTCTGTTGGTCTTCCTGTGGGGTTTCTATCTTTTTAGGTGCCCTCAATTCTTCCCCCAACTCCTCAGTAAGAGTCCCCAAGTTCCACCCACTGTTTGGCTGTGGGTGTCTGAATCTGTCTGAGTCAGCTGGTAGATGGAGCCTCTCAAAGGACAGACATGCTAGACTTCAGTCTGCAAATATAACTGTCATTGATAGTGTCAAGGTTTGATGCTTGCCCATGGAATGGGTTGCAAGTTGGAGTGGAAGAACTCAAGAAGTTTGCCATCAACAACTCAAAAAACTTAGTTGTGAACTCACACCATTGGAGATACAGATTCTGAGAAGGCTGCATCCTGGGACCAGGCAACAACCCTGATGGAACAATAAAGACACTAGCTTTGGACCCAAAACCTATCCTGTCTACAAGAAAAGCAGGCACAGGAGAAGGAGCAGAGACTGAGAGAATGACCAACCAATAACTGGCTACTATTTGGTTTGTTGATGTCTAGTTTCTTCAGTTCATTATATCTTTGAGATATGAGCCCTTTATTAAATGTAGACTTGGTAAAAAAAATCTTTTCCCAATCTGTAGGCTGCTGTTTTGTCCTATTGATAGTATCCTTTGGCTTACAGAGCTTTAAAGTTTCATGAGGTCCCATTTATCGAGTGTTGATCTTAGAGACTGAGCGATTTGTGTTCTGTTGAGGAAATCATGTCCCAATACATTCAAAGCTATTTCTCACTTTCTCTTCTGAGATTTAGAGGATCTTGTTTTGTCGATTCCATCTCGACCAGCAAGAAAGAATCGACTCACGAGCTCTTCTCCAAGCAGTTTATTCAGGCTTTTAATACATTCTTCTGACTTCTGACTTTCCTCTCCCCACTGAGAGCAATCCCCCAGGCCCTTAAATGCTCTATCCTGAGCCTATCTCAGTAGGCCACGTGGTGCATGCAGATAGGTTGCCATATGCAGAAGCAAGCCAGGCAAACAAGCACAGCCAAATCAGGTGTTGTTTATAGCTCTAGCACTCCAGCAAGGAGCGGAAGCCAGCGCCATCTTTAGGGCATGGCTCGGACAGCTCTCTACCGTTCCCCCTTTTTGTTTTACAGTGAAACAGGCAAGAACAGAGGTCTGATCTCTGAAAGGTGAAGAAGAAATACAGGGACATTGTACTACCCTACCCCAGGCTTCATGCCTCCCAGGGAGGGCCAGACCCATCCGATGTCTTTTCCACAGAGACAGGTTCTGGGGCATCAACCTGTATGCAATCAGACATGCTCTTCTTGAGGTTGCCAGCTGCAGGCGGCACACCTCAAGTGCAGTGCTAACCCTCGCATCCCAAACACGATGAGCTCATAACCCAGAGGTTGATGGACAGTTATTTCTGCATGACAACAAGCCATGCCTGGGGGGACTGCCCTGCCTCAATGGCTGTAAATGCCTGAACCACCATGGCTGCATTCCACTTCTGAACAATCCTTATCTTACACAAACACCAGAGACCAGTGAAACAGACAATCAGTAATAGGGCTAAAAGAGCACCCATGCCCGCCCACTCTTTCAGATGATTCATGGTAGAGGCGATCCAAGATGATAATCCATCAGCCAGCCCTGCATCCACCCTCATAGAGTTAACACTGACGATAGACCAATTCCTGTAAGATATTGAGACAACTGTCGAGAAAGACTAGCAGCTTGAGTAATACTTTGATATTGAATGGAAGTCACACACAAGCTAGGATATTTCCACTCGCAGCCTACTTGTGCTAGCTACCAAAGGGTATCTATTTGTTCTTACTCAGCTGCATCACAGCAGCTACTAGTAAACAGTCTGTTGATTAGCAAAGCAACCTTGCCCCAAAAGCATATTCCTAACCCAGGCTTGATTCCCAGCTGCACGATTAGTGTCTGCCTGTTCATTAGCAAATTAAAGTGAAAGAGGTTGTGATCCTGTAAGTACAGATGCACTCAGCCAAGGACTTCATAACCTTAAAATCCAAGGGCTCATGATAACGCTGACCCTGTGCATCTTGAAAAACTGGACAAGCAAGTGACAATTCAGCTCTAACTGTCCGCCACACTTCAGGGCAAAAGGACCTACCAGAAGTGCCATCTTCTACAGGGTTATAAGGAGAAGGAGCAGATGGAGGGTTGATAGTGGGCCCCATATCTAGTGGAGCTCTTTTCCTTTTCCGTTTTTCTTTCACAGTACTCTTTTCTAATTCCTTAATTAGGGATTCCAACTCTTCATCTGTATCTGATCACTCCATGTCTATACTTTCCTTCTCTGACTTTACCGAACGCTCCTCTTTTATCTGCTCTAATGCTGCCTATCCTTCCTCTACTATTTCACAGCACCTTTGATCTTCTAGACACCCCATGATTAGCTTCCATACTGGTCTAACACCACTCTTAAGCATCCTCTGCTCCCATGCAAAATCTAGATCTTTTCCTAACATATCCCAGCAGGAGATGGTTAAATTGCCAGACACTGCAAACCATGGGGCTGCAGTCTCACACTCGCTGAGAAACCTCTCTAAAGTACTTTTCTTAAGTTTCAGATTTTTTTAAGATAGTAGCTCCTGAAGAGCCAAAAAAATTGGGCAATATTCACTAGCACCCATAGTTACTTTCACTTCTACTTAGTTTGCTTTACCGCGAAAGCTTATCGCTCCAACCTGGAGTCTTTATAGCCTCTACTTCCGAGGACCTTATTGTCCCTTCTTACCTGGGAACTTACCAGCCGGCTGCCCTGACTGCAAGAAGTTCTGAGCTCATCTCGGGGAGAGGGTTCCCGTACGAGCCACCACTTTGTCGCCTGTCGTCTCGGCCAGCAAGAACGACTCGACTCAAGAGCTCTTCTTAAAGCAGTTTATTCAGGAACCTTGAACATTCTTCTTCTGACTGACTAATCATCTCACTGACTAATCTTCTGACTGACTGACTGACTGACTGACTGACTGACTGGCTGACTGACTGACTATCTATCTATCTTCTGTCTTCTGACTGACTTCTCACTTCTTGACTGACTGACTGACTGACTGACTGACTGACTGACT
>JADRCD010198197.1:0-11442 GCA_019843815.1 Montemys delectorum
TGCAAACGATTAATCCACACCATCTAATGAGTTTCGTGCATAAGACTCATGCTGCTTACCCACCCCATAATTAGATCAAATTCTTATTATTAGAGTCACTTTGTATATATTATTTAAGAGTAGAGCTTCAAAACAGAAATTCATTACCCAATTAGCTTTTACCGGAGCTATGTATATCCTGTAAGCTTAATGTATGTATCATCTTATTCTTTCTAAGATTTTGCTATTTTAAAATTTCCAACAAATTTGTATTCTAAACATGAGAGGATTAAAAAAAATACCAAGCAGGTGATTTTTATGACTTACTGAATTGCTACCATGGAAAATATTCTTCAAGTGCAATAGTGGAATTCATATATTGTAACCAGCAGCTATTAAACTGGACTGAAGGTCCACTCAACATGAGGAAAATCATGTCTGCTACTAGAAACTTCTCCAACTTAAAACAAATTACAGAACTCATGGATCTCGGAAGAAAACCTACTAACTCTACCTATCTAGACCATCACAGTTCCTAAGAAAACTCTGTAACTGAGGCAAACAGATGAGTGTACCTCTTGTCGCTTCTCAAAGAAGCTTCTCTTTTTAGCAAATGGAGACCATAGTAGAAAAACACAACTCAAAACAATGCAGAAGTCAACAGATCCTAGGGATCCTGCCACAAATGTATATATCTATATTGAAACTCCTGTCCCTAATGGAACATTGTGAAAATGGGGCAGAAAGATTGTAATAGGTAGAAGACCAGGAAATCTGAGATTGTATCTCCTAAACATGGATGGCCAAATAAGACTTGAACAACGACAGTATCAGACAGAAACAGACATGATAACTCCCAGAGGGGAGATCCCATGGATTATCACCCCTAGACAAAGAACTATAGGCATCTAATAACTCCTAAAACAAGGAGAAATACGCACATGCATCTGATAATAATAATAACCAAAGAAATCAGGCCATCTATTTGAGAGGGCATGGCAAGAGAGAGAGAGATTGGAAGAGTTTCAGGAAAGAAAGGGAAAGGAGAAACAATGTAATTAATTATATGATAATTTTAAAAATATTTTTAAATGATTTAATGTTTTCACTAGGATCACAGAAAACTTGTTCTCATTGAAACCTAAGGTACAATGTTCTAATTTACAGAAAAAAATAAAGCATGACTAGCTGACTCAGTAGCAATGTACTTGCCCAACATACAGGATGACATGGGCTCAATGCAAGAAAACTCTTACTACAAGGATCCAAAAGTCTTCTAGGAAATAACAAGCTATATATTTAATAATCTTTACTAAAAATAAGGTCGGTAAAAAGAATTCCAAGGATGTTTGACAAGGCATAAAGGAATGACATTATTTTATATTTACCAAAAATTATATCAGTATACACACATATAACATACTATATAATTGTGTATGTGTGTGTGTGTGTGTGTGTGTGTGTGTGTGTGTGTGTGTAAAATAGACTATCAAAACCCTAGTACCAGGCCTGAGACACCTGTTTCTGAATGATGGTTGATGAGGATAGTCTATGTGACTTCCAAAACTGATAAGACCATCAAAAGTAGCCCTTGGCTTTTCTCAGAGGTTGAAAATGACCTGCTATACCTGAAGACACTGCACACTTAGAATATAAAACTCCTGTCTATTGACTGTATCTATCCTGAAAGCCTTCTTCCTGCTGCCAAGCTTCCATCATACTAAAAAATACTGAACAAACTTCCAATGGAGGGAAGCCATAAAAACCCTTCCCAGCCACAACACCTATGAACCTCAGCAATTACCAACATGATCTGTAGAGATGCCGTAAGTGGCACTCACAAGATAGTGGTGACCAACAACTATCTAACTGGACTTAAGTCCCACTTTAAAAGTAGGGAAAATCATGCCCAGTGCTAGAAACCTTGCCAGCTCTAGCGGCTAGTGAGGTGCTGGACCTTAGAAAAGAATTTATTCCCAGTGCTTTATTAGATGAGCGTAGTTCCTTATAAATATTATCCTTATAACCATAGACAAGTTCAGTTGCCAGGTCCCATCAAAAAAAAGGCTCTCCTTATTGCAAATAGAGGTGGACATTGCAGAAGAACTGCTGGAAAGACTGTAAGATCCAGAATACCAGGAAGGATCTGGAGAGACATTGTCTCAAGGGAGAATAGAAATAAGACTGGAACAATGGCAATATCAATAGGCATGCTAACAGAGAAGGGGAGATTTAACTTGGTCATATCCTTTGGCAGGGAATGTAAGCAACTAATGACTCCTCAGGTTCCTCAGGGATGCCTCCCATATGTCCCTTATTAGTTCTACAAGGCCCTGAGACATACATGAAAGCAACCAAAACAGACTCAGCAGGTTGCATTTATATATTTATACATACCTAAGCACATATACGTAACCATGATAATCAAAGAAAAAAGAGGATATTAATCTAAGAGGGTGGATGGGGCTTAAAGAAAGAAAGAGAGAGAAGAATGCAACATCAATTTATTTTAATTAAGCTGTGTCAAAAGAGGATTCTTTTAACCCCTTTGGAAATCAATTTGGCAATTTCTCAGAAAATTAGGAATAGTTCTATCTCAAGGCCCAGCTATACCACTCCTGGGCATAAACTCAAAAGATACTCCACAACCCCACAAGGACACTTACACAACTATGTTCATAGCAGTTTTGTTTGTTTCTTCATAGGTAGTTTCAGAAACTAGAAACTACCTAGATGTCCCTCAGCTGAAAAATAGATAAAGAAAATGTGGTTCATTTACACAATTGAACAATACTCACTAATTAAAAACAAGGACATCACGGATTTTGCAGGCAAACAGATGGAACTGGAAAATATCCCAAGTGACATAATCCAGACACAAAAGGACTTGCATGGTATGTTCTCACCTATAAGTGGATAACATCCATAAAGACACAAGGTAACCACGCTATAATACACAGGCCCAAAGAAGCCAAATAACAAGGAGAGTTTCAGGGAGAATAGTTGAAGCTTTCTCAGAAGGGGAAATAGAATAGATATTGGAGATGGATGTGGGAGGGAGGGGGAACTGGGTGGGAGTAGGGAGGGGATGGGGAGGAGGGGATCAGGTATAGGGAGAGCAGGGGAGAAACAATGGAAATTGGTGGGGGTTGGGCAGTTTCTAGGAAGTGCTAGAGACCTGGGATGGTGGGAGTCAGGAAGTCTATGGAGGCAACTCTAGCTGAGACGTCTAGCAATTGGGGGACATAGATCCTGAAGCAGCCTCCTGTAGCCCGGTAGGACTCCCAGTGGAAGGATAGGAACAGCAACCCACCCACAAAACCTTTGACCCAAAAATGTGTCCTGCTTACAAGATGTGTGCAGGGACAAAGAACAGACACTGAGGAGATAGCCAACCAATGACTGACCCAAATCGGGACCTATCCCATGGGCAAGATCCAATCCCTGACACTACTTATGATACTCTGTTATACTTCTAGACAGGAACCTAGCATAATACTAAGTGGTTGAAGTTACCTGTGCTACATTTTGGGTTTTCATTTTCGTTCCATTAACCTACCTGTCTATTTTTGCACCAATACTGTATTTTTTTATCACCACAGCTTTGTAATATACCTTAAGATCTGAAATGGTATTCCTTCCAGGATTGATTTTTGCTTAGGATTGTTTCAGCCCTCCAGAGAACTTTTGTGATTCCTATGACTTTTAGAATAGTTTTTTCTATTTCTGTGAAGAATGACATGGGGTTTCTGATTGGTATTGCATTAAAACAGTAAATAACCTTTGACAAATGCTCATTTTTACAATATTAATTCTACTAAATATGAGCATTGGATGCCTTTCCACTCTCTAATTCTATTTCTTTCTTGAGAAATTTTTCGCTGTAGAGTTCATTCACTTTCTTGGTTAACTCCATTCCTAGATATTTTATTCTCTATGAGGATACTGTGAATTGAAACTGTGTCCGTGATCTCTTTTATTTTATGTTTGTTGGTGGTGTACAGAAAGGATACTGATGTGTGCAAGTTGATTCTGTATTGTAACCAGTTTCTGAAATTTGTTCTTATTTCTAGAAGCATTCTGGTAAAAATTTTTGGGATCTCTAATGAATACTATTATGCCATCTGCAAATAGAAATAATTTGACTTCTTTTTCTTATTACTAAAGCCAATTTGAACCCAATATTGAAATGGAGTAAGGACAATGGACATCCCTATCTCACTCTTAATGTCAATGGTATTTCTTCAAGATTTTCTTCTACTTAGGATGAGATATGTAATAGATTCTCTATATAACTTGTATTATATTGAGATATGTTCCCTTTAGTCCTACTGCCCTATGAATCTTATCATGAAGCCATGTTGGATTATGACAGTCTTTTCTGTGTCTGTTGAGATTATTATGTGATTTTTGTCATCAAGTCCATTTATGAGGTTTCTTTCAGTAATTAATATGCATATATTGGGTCTAAGGGCTAAGCCTTTCCAGTGGAAGACCCCAAAACCAATCCAGTATGATTAGTAAAGAAGCCCACCCCAGTACAGTTCTGTGAGTAAAAGAGAATCTGGAGTGATAATATGGGATGTGCTCATTCTAAGATAGAGACAATAGAAAGCAAATCTAAGCTTGGAAAGAAAAAGCATATTTGCTGCCTCAAATGATGTAGATGGCTCTAGAGAATTGGAAGCAAAATAAAAGCGATGAAAGGAGTCCACATGGAAGAAAAAACATACTTGTAGTGTACTGAGGAAATGAAGAGTCACAGAGTTATGCTCGAATCCAGTGAGCCTAGCTGGTGGCAGCAATGGAAGATCAATGAATCAACTTGGGTTTTTTCCCCCCTCAGGAATAAAGATGAACTAGGGGGTGAGAAAAGCCCAGTGGAAAAAGTTCAAATGATGGGATACCTGAGGATTTTCTCTTTATAGATAAACAAACCCCACCGTAGCCAACAATTCCCTGAAGGTTTTACCTCAAGAAAGCCATGGTGGACAGCCACAGACTCATGACCACAGTAAGTTTGTGAGGAAAAAGCAGATTTGTGCCTGTCCAGCTAGTAGTGGTTTTACCATATACACTGTATTTCAACTCTTTTCTCTTCCCCTTGCTTCAAACTATTCTCTCTCTCCCTCTCGCTTTCCCTCCCCGTGTGTGTGTGTGTGTGTGTGTGTGTGTGTGTGTGTGTGTGTGTGTGTGTGTATGTGTGTGTGTGTGTGTTTGTGTGTGCATGCATGCACTGTACATGCAAGCTGCACTACTCTATGTGTGCTAGTAGATGTCAAAGCAGAGGTCAATGTTAGGCATTTCTCTGTGTTCCTCGCCACCTTATATTTCTAGAGAGGTTCCCTCACAGTACCTGGAGTTCATCTTTTAGGTAAACTGGAGGGCAAGGAAATATCTGTTTCTGTTTGCCCTCTACCAGTACTAACATAACAGGAACAGACCACCCAGACCAGCTTCTATGTGTCTGCTGGGGATCTAAGTTATGTCTTGTGTTGAACAGTAAGCACTTTTCCTAGTGGGTCATCTCCCCATCATTCCTCAAAAGCTCTTCTTCTTGAACATGTAGATACTGGACAGAAGGTTCTGTGTGAGAAACAGTGGAGACCCAGAAGTTTTAAGCTTCCCTACTTAACACATCTTCAATCTCTAAGATGGGGAAAACCTAGAAATCGTAAATCACAAACTGAACTTGTAATATTATCGTCAAGTTGAAAGTGAAACATGTATCCCTTTTAACCTTGAAAATCATGTAGGGACACTGTGCACCAATTCTGCCAATACCATTGCAGATTTGACCATTGTTGGTGAACTACTGGGTCAAAGTTCAAACAAGGGAAATTTTGCTATTGAAGAGTTTATGTCCTGGGAACTATAAATGGCCACTTGAGAATCAGATAATAAATGTCAATTGGAGCAGGTATATGTTTTTAACCAGCTAGCTCATGGCTCCATGTTATTCAGTTGATCCTCAAATCAATATGACTTCAATCAACAGTGGGTTTTTTTTTGAGTGCTTGGGAAAATTATGGACAGTCAAGAAGTGCACAAAAGTGAAGGTATTCTCTCAAATATCAGTTTGAAGATTTCAAATTCAAATGAATTGTTCGTTTCCTAAGTAAATTGTAGAAGGCTGCTTGCTATCACATAACTCCCTGCATTATTTTTTTCAATATTAAACTGCATCTCATTCAACAATGTTTATGTTGAAGGCTGTTGATACTGGTATAAATAGGGTATGTAGTCTTTGATTATATATTGGGGCCCTTCAAAGTATTGCTCTCTTAATATTAAATCAAATGCACCTTGTAAAAAGAGAATTATTTAAGCTCATCTTATAGATCCCATCAGAGATTATGGAAGTTAATATTTCCTAAAATGGTATACCCCCTAAAAAAACACTTTAACCTATTGTGTGATCATGACTAATGACAGAGGAATTCCAACATAAACAACTGGGTTTTATCAATGGACAGGCATGTTTAAAATGTAAGTTTTAGATATTTCCAGAGACATAATAGTGAAGCCATAGAAGGAACATAAAACTTAAGAAGTATGCACTCTATAGGAAAGTTAGTCTGCCCATGACTGCCTCTATTGTCATGTGGTAGATGTACCTCAATACATCATTTACAGACTCCACTTGTCAATCTCAGTATTTTGTGCATTTCCTTGGGGTCACAACCATGGGGAGACAGAAATCTCCCCATGGTAAGCTACTCATGGATGCATACAGTAACAGGAAAAATTTTAGCAATGTATTTGAGATGCAGAGATAACTTTCAGTATATACACCCAACAAACCGACAGTGAGAGTAAAATGTGACTCCACAAGAGTGCAGTAACATACGCCATTACGCCTCTACTTATTCATTGAATACTCCTAAAAAGTTTAATGAATATGAATCACAGAAGCCAATATAAGAAAAATCTCAGAGCTGGTGACAAACAATGCTTATACCATTCTGAGGATTGAATGTGGGAATTAAGACTCCAATCCCTGTAAATTTTCCTTCTCATATAATCATGTAAAGAAGGTGAATAACAGAGGTAAGAAACTGAATAAATCTGCTTCAGCACTGCAAATCAAAACTAAGGTAAGACCCAAACGGTTGAGATGTCTATCCCATTAACCATGTCAAATTTAACTCTGAAAGTCTGTGGTATGTGTTTCCCAAAATGGAGTTAAATCATGATCATGTTGTGGTTTCTCTCAGAAAACATGTTGGATCCAGTATCAATAGCAATGAAATTTGTCAAGTGTCATCTTTTGAAGGAGGTATTGTGGTGTCTTACCAGTAAGTATGATAGAGGAAGAGAGGAGGAGAAGGAAGTCATCCTGGTCACCATGGATTACAGAGTGAGACTTGGTCTCAGGAATCTACACAAAGCCAGAATAAATCAAGTAATAACAGCAATAAAACAAAAACTAGTCCTTTTACTACAAATAACACTTATATGTGTTCTCCCAAGTAGCACACCACAGGAGATTACTGTCCCCCCACTGAAGTTAATATCATAGTAAAAGTAACAGATCATATTTGTAAAAGGTGAACTGGGACACACCCATCACATCACGATAAAGTTAGATACGAACACGTTAACTTGCATGTAAGATGCGTGCTTGTCCTGTTTCGTCCCCTTCTTTAAAAAAATATATTTAAAATAGATTCTCCTCTTATACAATACATCACCTCTCTCTACTCTTCCCAGGTCCACCCTCTGCTTCTCTCTCCCTGAGATACACCCAAATCCCACTTCTGTTCCCTCTTCAGGAAAAAGAAGGCCACCAAGGAGTGACAGACAAACAGGACAAGGTAAGATACAATAAGACAAGGCAAAGCCCTCATATCAAGGCTGGACAAGGCAACCTAGTAGGAGGAAAAGAAAGAGTCCCAAGAGCAGACAAAAGAGTCAGAGACATACCTGCTCTTATTGTTAGGAGTCTCAGAAAATACAAAGCTAACAGTCAACATGGGCATGCAGACTTTGTGCAGAGCTGTGCAGGCCCATACTTGCCTCTTCAGTCTCTATGAGCCCATGTGAGCCCTGCTTAGTTGATTCCATGGGCCATGTTATCCTGGTGTCCTCCATCTTTTCTGACTCCTATAATCTTTTCCCTTTTCTATAGAGTTCCCAGATCACCAGGAGAAGGGGTCTAGTGGAGACCTCCAATTTAGACTCTCTACATAATGTCTGTCTCTCAGTCTATATCTTCATGAATACATCTCTGAAAACACCTTGAACTTGTCACTTGGAAATTCCAAGTATGTGTATCAGATCTTGAAGTTATATCTTCTATTCCCATAGATTGCCTGTGTATTTACGTATTAATGCCTAGAGGACAAAGACAAGGTAGTAGCTGGTATAGTACAACATAGAAGCACAGAAGTGCAGACATAGGTCACAATGGGTTAGTCCCATCATCTTTCAAATACTTTGGTAAGCAACATTGAACACTTGCATGGCTAATTCAGACTTGTGTCATCTTCATTCCCAAAGATAGAGAGTTTAATGTCAGTGCCACAGAAAAATATAAGGTCATTTTATCCAGCAAAAGGAAATGGAAATTTTGAAATCAATTCAGTTGTTACTGCTGACACTCAGCCTGGTCAGATAAGAGGAAGCAAACCTTCTTTCTTCAAATAATCAGTTTCTCAGAAATAGAATCCTATAGGACTATAATGTAGTGGTGGCCTATGTCCTCAGGATCTGTAAATATATGAGTCTCCTTTGAGGTTCACATCATGTCCAGATACTATTCATCCCAAATTCTTCCAGACCTCTGCAAACTTTCAGGGGATCTATAGCACCTTGACTCTGGTGAGTGTCAACTTTGCCCTTCTCAGAACCTTTTTATCTTCTTTCTGATTTTTTTTTTAACTTGGGTAGATTTTGCTGATATTATTAAAGATTAGGAAATACATTCCTACTTCTTTTGTGACTAAAACAACTTTTAAAGCAGGATCATTTTAATTATTTTACACACTGCAGCCACCTGATCTAAGCTTTCTGCAAGCCACACCTCCTAGCTCACCAGTCCAACGGCAAGCTATTCACAGACGCTCTAACTCATCAGTACATGTGTCTTTCTGATGCTTCCATCTTCTCTCCAAGCAATCGTGAGGTGCATCTTCCCCTCTCGTTTTTCAATGCCTCGTACTGACTTGCAAGAATGGAAACCGTTGGGCATCAATGCTTCTACAGGATCCTCTTGGCAGACCTCCCAAACCTATGTTGAAGTCTCTAAGCATGAAGTTCAGAGAAGTTTCTAACTATGCTGCCTATGCAACACCAGAATGCATTCAAAATAGATGCTCCGTTGCCATGGTAACATTAGAGTCACATGAAGACAAATTCAGCTTCTCAGGAAATGCATACACATCTTAGAATGGCTGTTACTTAATTGGTGTTTCTATCAGCCCACAAGAATGAAATTTCCATAAGGACAAACATTTCAATCCTTATTTTACAAAAAACATGTGCCCTATATTTCCTAGCATTGAAACTGTTGCACAAAAAATGCAATAACTATATGTTGAATGAATATTTGTTGTAATAGGGAAAATTTAGCTCCAATGCCTCAATTTCATGTTTGATATTATTTTCATTTTAACCAGATCATAACGGTTTCCCTTTTTACTACATTTACTACGTTTATGCATAATGGGTTAAAGTGTATACACATACATATGCATTCACATGTATCATTTAAAACCTGATGTATAAGTGTCAGAACATACAGGGCTGAGACAAGCAAAGCCTCCTGTCCCTTTCTTTCAAGTTTTTCTGTGACCCAACAGTGTTCTACTCACTGTCGTGCCTTTGGTTTCTTCTAAAAGGTCGTGATGCTTTTCAATACAGTTACTCAAGAGTGACTCAGACACTGTAAGATGTATTTCATGGACCTAGAGGACACAACATTTGAGAGTGGTCTATAAATAATAATTCATGCAGGCATTGTCTACACAAAGAGCTTATCAAATATTTTATGTTCAGACGGAATAGCAGCTTTCATCTTAAGAATCCAGGGCTGGAAAGATGGCTCAGCAGTTAAGAGCCCTGACTGCCCTTCCAGAGGTCCTGAGCACAACCATCTGTAATGAGCTCTGATGCCCTCTTCTGGTGTGTCTGAAAAAAAAAGAGATAATCCAGTCCTACATGAAAGAAGAGTGGGAAGGGTCTGAATGAGGAGGATAGAATTGTTGAGCATTAGACACAGGGAGCATTTTAAAGATGGATTCTGTGGTATTGATATGATGCCCCTTTTGCCTGAATTATCTAAGACCATTCTCTTGTTCTGGCTAACTATCAAGTGCTATGAGATAACATTTATTGTCTCTACCCTGCCCTGGAATTAAAATTTCCCAATAGGACTAAAAATTGCTGATTCATTTTTGTTAGAAAGTTGTGTCTATTTAACTTTTTTTTGCTTATTGCTTATATGTCTATGAACTATATACAGATGTGTAACCATCATAATATTCACCATTTTAAAAGTATTTATGTTAACTACTTAACTAACTTCTTTGCTCTGGACATAATTTGATATCACATTCTGAATCTGAAATTAGCATCTCAGGGAAAACATTTAATGATATCATAAAGTTCAGCTATTTCTTGTTTCTAATTTCATATATAAGTAGGCAACAGTTACAAGGTTTTGCATAAAAGAAAACAATTTTAAAACACACAAACTTGAGCATTCATGTAGAGTCTTAAATTCTCAACTTCGATGACTCTTTAGTAGGAAGTATTTATTATGTGATTTCACATGTGATTAATCTATAAGACTCATAGGATTATAATTAAAGACTATATTAATTGTTATCTGAGAATAAGTTTCATCCTTAAATTTAATCATAGTTTTTATTAGGGTAGTAATGGATGTATTATGGTTTGAATATGAAATAGTTACCCCATAGGCTGGCAGGTTTGAGTGTTTGGTCCCAGCTAATGATAATGTTTTGAGAGGCAATGGTTACTTTAGAAGGTGGGCATATTTTGAGGAAGTGTGTCACTGTGGGCAGACTATACATACCATACATACATATACATACTTCCTGTCTTCTCATTGTGGATGCTACCCAGGAATATTGTCAGAGCTATGAGGCTCATCTACTAGCATGTTCACCCACCATTTTAAACTACATGAAGGGAGCTATGACCCAAAATCAATCCTTTTCTCATTATACTCTGCCAGATATAATGTCATAGTAACCAGAAGAGTAATGAACAGGCTGTTCCCTTGTTTCATACAACATATCTTTCTTTAATATTAAACACCAAAATGTATGAACCCTATAACAGCCAAGGTTCATAGAGTCTGACTCATTTCATTTTGTATTGCTGAATCCTTTCAAATAGAATTTATTTTTTTACCTCACTATTCTGTACATTTTCTGAATAGAGCCACATAGAGTCGTTACTAATTCTCTATGATAAAACACACTAAATAACAGA
>JADRCD010198199.1:0-11673 GCA_019843815.1 Montemys delectorum
GAAAACAGAGAATTTATTTCACTAAATAATTGACGACCATTATAAGGTCTCACTTAAGCCATTGTTATCTGGATTAAAATCCACACAGAGCACATGGCTTTCAGACCTTCTCACCATGCTAGCCATTATTCTTTGGATAAACTAATGCGTTGCTTTTACACTTAGCATGCCATTGCCAGAGATGAATACTCTAATTTAAATACAAACTGAATGAGTCCATTATTTTCCATGACAGAAAAGTAGGCTTCTTCTATTAATGTAGCTCACGGTTGTATTAACTTTTTTTTTTTCAAATGTGGAGAGATTTAATTTCTAGGTAATTTAAAACGCATTTGTTTCCCACCTCACTGATACAGAAGTAGCAAACACAGGCTTAGAGAATCTGCTGGCTCATCCAGCCATCTGGACTTTGAAGGTGATTCTTGTTGGTTGTAGATTATTAAAAAAGAAAAAAGAACCAACAACAACAATGTAAGTTTCATTCTCTAATATTAAAGTAAATACCTGCTGTTAAAATGGTCACTTACCACCTGAAATTCCCCATCAGCTTCCAGCTGATAAAAAGGTACTGTGGAGAAAGAAAGGGCTTTGTAAAATAATCCCCATCCACAGAAGGAGAGCAGAGACCATCTAATATACTGAAGAGAGTTACCCAGGTTGGAGTTCATTGCTGTGGCAAGAACACTTATACTGTGGACAAGGCCTAATGCTATTTTCTTTCAAAGAATCAACCCTGGAACCAGAAAATAGACACATCCAGATTCCTCAGAACCAAACTGAAACAAAGCAACATAATTAAAGTACATTTCCTTCCTCGTGACCACTTTTAGATAGAAAACAATTGTGAAATGAATGAACTGGAAAAGATTTAAAAAATATTTAATTTTAGTCCTTTATATTTTAATTTAAAAAAATGAGACTACACAAAGGAATATTATTTTATGTGATCTCAGAGTTGATATATGGTAAAACTAGCATTTTGGTCCTTTTGCCCAGAGACAAACAGGGGTTGTGGGGGAGGAAGAGAGAGTGTGTTAGAGAGAAACAATTACTCCACTATTCCATTTGTATCAGTTTGTTTGTTTGTTTGTTTGTTTATTTGTTTTACTTACTTACTTACTTAATTAATTAATTAATTGTGAGCAGGGATGTGCTGCATACTCTATCTGGTGTGGAAGCCAGAAGCCAGTAGGCTTTCTGCTTCCAGAGAGTGAGAATCCCAGGGACTGAATTCAAGACATCAGGTTTGGTAGCAAAGCTTCTTCCCCACTGAACTACCTTGCTTGCCCTCCACTATTTCCTATTTCATGAAGGACATTAACTGTTTTAAATTAATTCTCTCTTTGACTTGAAATAATACCATGCACTTAATTGTAATCACATTATTATGATTAAGCCACAAAGAAAATGAGAAGCAACAATTTTGTGAGGGAAATATATCAGAGTATAAGAAAGAAGAATTTCAAGGACCTGCAATTAATATCTCTTAGGGAATACATAGTTTGTTTTGCTTGCAAAATACTTAAAATTGATGTTCTATTTCTCACCACAGTTCTACAGAGAGAAACAATGTGACTGCTTTTTCTCCTTTATGCGTTGGGGCTTCCTAAAGTCTAAAAGTGTGTGAAGGACTTGTACAAGATGATCTGTCAAAATCAACTCCTGGGTGATAGAGCTGGATCATATATTCTATTCAGTTCTATCTACATAATAATGAATTCTGACCCTCCCTCATAATGGCTGTGTGTTTGCCTCTTTTGCTTCTGCAGCGTGGTTGCCCTTGTTCCTAAGTCAATGAAAAGATGCGGAGTCTTTTTCTCATCTCATTTCAAAGGTCTCTGTGGCCTAATGTTTTCACGTTATACATGAGAGCCACGTGGTTTCACAGAGTATCTGGGTACTACAGAAATCTGATTCATTCCAACACTGACTCCTACTTGCTGTGTGATTTGCACAACAAATTAGTTGCCTCTCAAAGCTGTTGTGCCCTCATTCACAAAAACAAAACAAAACAAAACAAAACAAAAAAAAACAACAAGAAGAAACACTCTTCAATCGCTCAGTGATGATAACATAGCCAATGCCAAGCATGCTAATGAGGATCCTGTGACTTCCTATAAGCAGCCCTAACTGCCTGCTTACCTCATATCTCAGTTCTGCCTCTCTGATGGGGCTCTTGAGTCTACAAGTGTTACTTCATCATGAGCATTCTTTTTTTTTTTATGTGTACATGTCATTTTATTGGTATATATATTTATTACATATGGTCATGGGTTCATAGGCGTAAATCATATACTTGAACACTGTTCACCCCAACTTCCTTCTTCTCCACCCCTGCTGCTGTGTCATTCCTCCTGACAGTCTCATTTGACTTTTATGTCACAAAGGATTCTATGTTTCTATATAAAACATAAGGTCTACAAATGAGAGAGCACATTGTATTCTTCCTTCACTATCCCTAAATGACTTTAGAATATCATTCTCTCTTGTGTTTTCTCCCATTCTTCTTCCAGTAACTGTACTAGACTCTTATAAGCCAGGCACTTGGTTGCATAACACTTGATAGAATCTGTGTCAACTGAGACCCATGTGCTTCTTCAGGGATTGAAGGGGTAAATAAATGAATGAGTATGATTCTGGGGAGCACCGTGAGAAGTTCTGGATAGAGCACGGTGGAGGATGTGCAAGGTAAGAGTGTCTGGCCTGACTAAGGGATCAAATTGTAGGGTGTGAGTAGAATGTTCCTATAAATATCCCCTCCCTTTAAATAATGGGTAGGTATTCCAAGGCAAGAGGACTGAATGACCAAAAACTGAGACATGAAAACCCTTCACTGCCGGATGCTCAGCATAGGCCACAGGGCACTAGTGATTCTATCCAAGCCCTGGAGGGAGGTTGGCATAAAACACTGAAAGCTCTATTGCTGTTAAGGCTTTCAGGGGACTACAGGATGGGTGTTGGGGATCACTGCTTCTTGACCTGACTCCTGCTTCCTTTGATGTGCTTCTATGAAAATCTCAATTTCAATGTGGAATAGATGGAATGCATGGAACCAAGGAGTAAGCAGATCATCCTTCACTCTCCTGGGTGAGAAAATCTCATTCTGGGGTCCTTTACTCTTTTTGCTCTCTAGAGTATTCTGTATTGACCATATCTGATCACCAGGGTTCTCTTTCAGCTGCTGGGGCATCTTCTCATGTCTCTTCCCTTCTCTATTTCTCAGAGATCTGCTGCTATCCCTACACAATGTCACTGGGTGATTTATTTTACTCCCTTAAATTCAACTTCCAATTGGGGGATTCATGATTTGCATAGGAAATATTTTTCTCTTCCATTCTAAACATACCCACGCAGATACATCACCTCCTTCCAAAACTGATCTCTTCATTTTTTCTTTGATGCCCGTCCTCCTACTCCTCTGCTTTTCTGTCTTCCTTCCTGTAATGCAGACACTTGGGAATGGCGTTCTTGTGCCTTGATTCTCTCCTATAGGTTCATTGTTTGCATTAGAAGGTACCACTGGGACTGCCCAGGAGATATGACTACAATTTTATGGCTCTCCAAGCAGGAAAGAAACAACCCTGAGAACTAGAGCCAGAGATCCAAAAATGAAGCATATTAATAATCTCAGTTCTTCAGATAGAGAACAGGAATGCCATTTTTCTATGGCTAAGTAGTGACCCGTCTCACAAAACAAAAATAAAGGGAGAGAAAGAGAAAGAAAGAAAGAAAGAAAGAAAGAAAGAAAGAAAGAAAGAAAGGAGAGAGAAAAGAAAGGAGAGAGAAAAGAAAGAAAGAGAGAAAGGAGGGAGAGATAGAGGAAGGAAGGATGGATGGGAACAAAGAATAAAATAAGAAAAAGGGAAATAAAATAAGAGATAAAAATGAGAGGAGGGGATAAGAGGGAGAAAGAGAGGAAAGGAGAAAGAGGAGAGGGGAGGAGAGGAGACGTGAGGAGAGGAAAGAAGAGGAGACGAGAGGAAAGGAGAGGAGAGGAAGAAGGAGAGGAGAGGGGAGGGGAGAAGAGAGGAGGAGAGGAGAAAGGAGAGGAGGAAGGAGAAGAGGAAGGAGAGGAGGGAGGAGAGGAGAGGAAGAAGGAGAGGTAACACAGACAATAATTCAGACACCTGCACCTCATACTCCAGTTTATTAATGACTGTGAGTGTACCATGCCCTGATGAGCCATTGTGCTATGATAACAGTAAACACTGGCTATTACATGTGAGGGATAAATTGTGTTTCCAGCGTGATACCAAATCTCTCTGTACCTTCATCAGTTCACACAATCCATATATTACTCATATGTTCTTTGATGTCCTTTTTGGAAGAGGACAATGAGGTTTGGAGATAAAATGATTGTTCGGCCAGAATTCTAACTAGGAATACAGCCAAGATTCCCACAATTCAACATGATGCCATGTTCTCTTGGTCATACTTCTTACAAGCTGTTCCCCTTGCCTGGAATTTCTCCCTCCTACCTGCTTATTTTTCTTACAGGTGACAGGTTAGCCTTTAAAACAGCTTAAGTCGCCTCAGTCAGGAAGCAGATACTTTTCAGTGGCCTCAATTTCCTCTCCCCTCCGGAATTTTAAACAATATATTGTCTATTCTGTCCACCAGGTTGCAAACTCCTGGAAATCACAAACCATGTCATATTCATCCTTTCATACCCTGTGCCCAGCACAGCAGCCATGATACAATTGAAACTTCATATGCAGTTTTAGGATTAATAGGATTTTGAATGAAACTTCAATTCTCTCACCTGCTACGTGACCTCACATTACAAGACTGAAATATCTCTGTCTTCATTCTCTTGAAGCATAAAATAAGAAAATTGGATTACATCAAAGGTCTCTCCAAATGCAGTTTCTGCCTGGAAGAAGCAGCACCTGGGGGCTTGTTGGAAATGTAAATCCAGGGCTCCTGAATCAGGATCTCCTGGGAAGAGACACACTGTCTGGACAAGTGTACCCAGTAACAGTCTGAAGCGAGACGTCAGTTGACAAACACTGAACACTGAGCTGACAAACAGGTCTGGGGACCCACTGATCCCATCCGACCTGAGTCCTGGTTTTATATGAATTTTTTTCTTAACTCCACGCTAAATGACATAAAAGCACATGAAGTCCCCTATGTGAGTGTTCTGAGTGACAGTGCACAGCCAACAGGTCGACATGGGTTCCTCACAATCTGTGTGTGCCCTGTAATGCATGTCAAATCTACTCTGTAGACCTCAATTTCCTGAAGTTAAAAGTGTCTTTGTGCTCCTCAGTCCTCTTCCTCTTCTACCTAGAACAAACCATGATAGGAAATTCTCTATCCAGGATACTTATTTAAAAATGCTTTAAAGAGGGGAGGGATAGGGGGTGAAGTGACTGGTCAGTGGTTGAGGGATCTCAGTGCCCTAACACAAGAGCAGAGTTCAGTTCCCAGTACCCATGCAGCCTGTAACTCCAGCTGCAGGGGATCCAGCACCCTCTTCTGACCTCCAAGAGTCCTTACACACATGTGCACATATCCACAAATGCACATGAATACAATTTTAAAAAAATTCACTGAGGTGAGTTATCTATCAACACAACTGTCATCAATTGGTCATCACCTCCCAAGTTCTCCCTGCTTTGTTTATTATTGTTATGTATATTGAATGTAGAATAAGAGCCTAATGCCACCTCATACTACTGAAGGACTATTTCGTATTTAACAGGACATTGTTACCTATAACTGCTGTGCTATGCAGTTGACCTCTAGTCACCATTCATCTTGGATAAAGTCAAATTTGTACCTTCAATTAATGTCTTTCCTTTCATTGGCAGTCTTGGCCTCTGACAGCCATCATGTCTCTCTGTGATTCTACAAATTTGGTTACTTCTTTTTTCTTTTGTTGCTGGAGACAAACAATGCTATCTTAGCCCCTTGAGGGCCAAAACTATGGCATGGACCATAATTCCTGGCTGGATTGTGGGGTTTTTGGTATTCTATATCTAGACTATGAGAACATGCAGTGTTTGGAGTTCTCACAATTCTAGGTGATCATTCAGTACATATCTTTCTGTTTCTAGGTTATTTCACATAGTATAGTGTCTTCAAAGTTCATCAGTGCTGTGAAAAAATGGCAAATGCCTTTTTTTAAAGATAAATATCTGTTGTGTTTGTATGGTCTATAAAAATATTTTCACTAATTACATTCATTGCAACATTGTGTAAAATACCTGTCGATCATTTACGATATATAGTTTTACAATATGCACATACACACATTAATCTGTGATTTTATGTCCCTGTTGTTAGTGGTATGGTACCTGTAATTCATATTAACCTGCAACTCATTTTATTTTTCTACTAATTAGATATGTGAGATTTACTCCCTTCAACTCATACATTGGTTTTGAGTAGCTAGGACCATAGAATACTAGTCCACTAAATAGATTTTCTACAATTTAGCTTTCTACTCAACTATTCATGAGTACTTCCATGATTTCTGATTTATCACTATGTTAAACAATGTGTATTTAACATTGTTCTACATGTCTTCATGGGTATGCATGATAATTTACATCAGAAATTATCTCTGCATCTTTACATGGCCCATGCATGTTTACTTTACTTAGATACCTTGGTATTTCTCTTCATGTAGGTTATATATCTCTATGGGATCTAATTCAAATCCTCATTAGTGTTTGGTATTATTAAGCAGTGATATTTTCTCAGGCTAATATTGCCAGCTGTTTCTTGGGGACAGTTTAGTATGTGAACTTCATTAAATACTCACTGCTTTGTATCTTGGTACTTGTGTTCCATTATATGCAGAATATCTTATTTCTCCACTTAGTAACATCTGACAGGGTTTTCCTCCTTTATGAGCCAACCACCAAATGCCTCTGAATCTCCCAGTAGCCCAGCTTACTCCTAGATGCATTTTGATACTCTTCTCCAGGCACTCTAATCGTAATTGGGAAATAGTTTATGTGAGGCATTCTTGCTGATTATTTGCATTTCCCTTTCCCACCCTGTTTGGAAAACGAATCAGTGCTGACCCCAATGCTAACTCTGCAGTAACCCTCTCTCTCTCTTTTTCTTTTTTCTTTTTCTTTTTTTAGTTCAATGACAACTCATGTTCATCCCTTCCTCCCCATACAAATCTCTTATCTCCTAGACCATTAATCTCTTCATCCAAAGTTCTTGACTTTCATCATTTCTCAGTTATCACTAATTTCAAATCATCCAGTGTTTTTCCTCCTGCAGGAAGAATTGCAATCAACTTAACATTGTATTCTCTTCTCATGGGACCTGAACTGACGCTGACCCATGCCAGGGGATAAAGAAAGAAACCCTTTCCCTGCAAGAGCCTTACTTATGAGCTCCCTGCCAAGGGGAAGGCACTGTGTAATCTTGACTGAAGGAAGAGAAGGGAACTGATTACTATTTTCACTTCAAATTTTAGTTTGAGAGTTGAATTTCATGAGATAATTACAATAAGTCATTGTGTCTCCAGCATGAGAATGTGGTGCAAAGCCTTGTGGATTATAAGTGTTCAGGGAGCTAGCAAGCACACCCATGCATAAAAGGAATTGCACTTCAAGAAAGGTGCCTTGTAAAATGAAAATAATAATAATAAAGTGATAGTGATAGTCTTTGGTTGCCATGGAAATATGAACTTACCTTTCCTGATAAGGATTGTAGTTCTTTTTATCATATTAGGCTTAATAGAAAAATCACCTACCCTGTGATACTTTTAAGTTTGTCTGCATTTTAAAGCATTCACTGGGCTGCAGTGGTCATGGGTTAGGATAGAATTAACAATCTCAGTTTGTGCACTGATATGACCCCCCATCAGTTTTAGAAGGCACAACATTCAGTGTTTCTACACTTAATCCATCTTATCTGTATATGAGAGATTATGCATGTTTGCTTGCATGTGGCAGCTCTTGCATTTTTCCAGAGTGATTCCAATTTAATTCCGGTTCCTCTGTTAAATCTCTGTTATACTGAAAATGTGGTCTGGCTTACTGTCTCTTAAAGATCACAAAAGATCCAGGCATCCATTATTTTTTCTCCTTTCTATCAGTGTGTTCTACTATTTGACTTTAGAATTGTTCAAGTTATGCCGGGCAGTGGTGGCACATGCCTTTAATCCCAGCACTTGGGAGGCAGAGGCAGGCAGATTTCTGTGTTCGAGGCCAGCCTAGTCTACAGAGTCAGTTCCAGGACAGCCAGGGCTACACAGAGAAACCCTGTTTCGGAAAAAAAAGAAAAAGAATTGTTCAAGTTAGAGCAAAAGGAAAGGTTGAGACAATGAAAAGCTAGGGGGTGGATACTATTGTTTAGTGGACAGGACATGTGATAGATAGGACCAGGGAATTGTCTGGGGCATAATGCCTTAGTCTTTAAAATACAGAAATATTTCAAATGTCATACAATGTAGGGAACTCCAGTAGCATATAGAGAATCATATGACTCCTTCAAGTTATTTATGATTCTAGTGCCATTCCCAGTATATGGTGATGCGAGCTGATAAGGATACATTTTTTTTTAAGTATAGAAATGACATTATAGGGTTCAATTAGGTAAATGTTATGAAGAGTTTATATATCCAAGAGTTAGATACAGTCATTACTACAGCCAAGCAAAATGCTAATCTCTTCCCCTTGACCCATGCCTTGATATGCACCCACATATTTGGATCACAGAAGATATGGAATCAAGTTGCTACTTCCTTTGCTTTTGTTCACCAGCAGTTTCTCAATTCCCATAAGAGCGAAGCAGGGTTTCGTTTTCCACTGAAGACCCCCTCATGCTCTTGCCTCTCCACGGGCCACCCCTCTGTCTGCTCTCTTTCTCATTTCATTCCATTAATGTTACCCAACTGTTTTGCAACACATCGTTAAGACTGAAAGGTCAGCAGGCTCCACTGAATGATCTTTAAAAGGTTGGTAATGTCAAGACGAATGCAGCCTCTTAAATCTGTTTTTAAAGGCCAGAATCATCCATGCATTTTTTGGGAGAGGGATAATGACATCAAAATTATTACCAAAACCTTGTCCCTGTGATCACTGAGGGCAACCAGGATTTACTACTTAGTAGACAGCAGCTTCTGCTGCCCAAGGCCTATGTATCAGCTCTGGGAGACTCAATTTTAAGGGGGAAAGATCAAGCCCTTCCTCTTTACTCCAACAAAACTTCATGAACCTCACACAAATGAGCAGGTACCCCTATGTGACATAAAATCTCTATTCTTACCAAGAAATCTTTTTCTCTAAGAGTATAAATATGTAGAATGAGATACTTATTATTTATGACCTAATAAATTGAAAAATAAATCTGCTTTTTAGTTCAATCACATGGTTTTTTTTTGTTTGTTTGTTTTTGTTTATTTTTTTGGATTTGGATTTGAAATGGCTCCAACGTTGTGAGTTTCTTTTTGTATTGGCAATTGCAGTCCAGTTTACTTGCTACTGAAAACTCAGGTTCAGGGTGATTTGACATTCCACTGAGGCTCTTGTATGAATACATACTGGCCCTTGCTAGTCTCTTAAAGCAAGGGTACAGAAGTGTTACGTGTCTGGCATTTCACAGATAATAAATAACTATAGCCTTGGTATGTTGAGTAACTTAGACAATGCTAATTAAGAGACTTATTTTTGTTTGGGAATTAAACTCAGGCCTTTCCATTTACTAGGTAAGCACTCTACCACTGAGCTACAACCCCACCTGGTTTGGGATTTTAAAAAACTCTGTGTCAAGTCTCAGCAAGATTACTGTCAATTTCAGGTAATGTTTTAAAATTAGAAAAGCACTAAAGACCTGTTGGAGTATAGTTTGATTTGTTGATCAAAACTGTGTCTTAAAAGCATGACATCATTGAGATAATTCAGCTAGCAAAAGGGAACATTGGTAGATGCCATAGAACAGATAGTGAGAAGATTGGTGTAGAGGAATGGATACAAAAAATATGGTACATTTACACAATGGAGTACTACTCAACTATTAAAAACAATGAACTTATGACATTCTTAGGGAAATGGATGGATCTGGAGAATATCATCCTGAGTGAGGTAACCCAGTCACAAAAGAACACACATGGTATGTACTCTCTGATAAGTGGATAATTAGCCCAGAAGCTCGGAATACCAAAAATACAATCTACAAACCACAAAAAAACTCAAGAAGAAGGAAGACCGAAAGGTAGACATTTCATTACTTCTTAAAAGGGAGAACAAAATACCTAGGGAAGGAGTTTCAGAGACAAACTATGGAGCAGAGACTAAAGGAAGAACAATCCAGAGGCTGCTCCACCTGGGAATGCTTCCCGTATTCAATCATCAAATCCAGACACTATTGTGGAGGCCAGCATAATAGTGACTGACAGAAGCCTGCTCTAGCTGTCTCCTGAGAGGCTCTGACAGTGTCTAACTAATATAGAAGTAGAGGCTCACAGCCACCCATTGGACTGAGCACAGGGTCCCTAATGAAGGAGCCAGAGAAAAGACCCAAGGAGCTGAAGGGTTTGCAGCCCTATAGGATGAACAACAATATGAACTAACTAGTACCCTCAGAGCTCCTAGGGACTAATCCACCAACCAGAGAGTACACATGGTGGGACTAATGGCTCCAGCAGCATATGTATAGCAGAGGATGGCCTAATCGGTTATTAGTGGGAAGAGAGGCCCTTGGCCCTGTGAAGGTTCTATGCCCCAGTGTAGGGGAATGCCAGGGCCAAGAAGTGGGAGAGAGTAGGTTGGTGAGCAGGGGGAGTGGGGAGGGAACAGGGTTTTTGTTTTGTTTTGTTTTGTTTTGTTTTGTTTTGTTTCTTTTTTTCTTTCAGAGGGGAAACCAGGAGAGGAGATATTATTTGACATGTAAATAAAGAAAATATCTAGTAAAAAAGAAAGAAAGAAAGAAAGAAAGAAAGAAAGAAAGAAAGAAAGAAAGAAAGAAAGAAAGAATAAGATTCTCCATGATGTTTGGAGAAACAATAGGATTTAGAGATAACTCAAAGACCAATGCCATTTTGACTGAAGCGCATGCTGGTGGATGCCTCATGGTGAAGCAGAATCCTAACTCCACCACTCTGCTCTATATAGCCAAAAAAACCACTTTGGACTTCTAAGGCTTTCCTTGGCCTTCACGGAGACAAGTTCCTTCACAAAGACAGCGAACTCATGCTGGAGCCCATACCTTCCAACTTCATAACCTCGATCAGCTCGACAAACCCAAAACAAACAAAGGAACAAACAAACAAACAAATGCTTCCTGTCCTCTCAGTTTAAAATATAATTTTCTTTGAGATATACACATATTTACTTATGTAGCCGTGTAGTATATTTTTCGTTCCATACCAAAGACCACAGATAAAGTACTTTCTCGCTTGGTGTGTGGCTTCCTCTGCTTTTACTTATTCTCCACTCTCCCTGTGTGGGCTCTCCTTCTTCCCTGTGAGCATCTCCTGCCCCCTTAGCACAGCTGGAAAGCACCTGTTGAAACCATCGTTTTGAAACCCTTGTCTATCGCATGCTGCACAGGCTAGTAGTTTTTTTTTTTTTTTTTTTAAATTAGGTATTTTCTTTATTTACATGTAAATTTCTCCTTTCCCAGTTTCCCCTCCAAAAAACAAATAAACAAACAAAAAAACAAATCCCTGTTGCCTCCCCCCTCCCCATGCCTGCCACCCCA
>JADRCD010198199.1:11773-44692 GCA_019843815.1 Montemys delectorum
TTTGTTTTCTTTATTTACATGTAAATTTCTCCTTTCCCAGTTTCCCCTCCAAAAAACAAATAAACAAACAAAAAAACAAATCCCTGTTGCCTCCCCCCTCCCCATGCCTGCCACCCCACCCTCTCCCACTTATTGGCTCTGGCATTCGCCTACACTGGGGCACAGAACCTTCACAGGGCCAAGGCTATCTCCTGAGAGGCTCTGACAATACCTGACTAATACAGAAGTAGAGGCTCACAGCCATCTATTGAACTGAGTACACGGTAGCCAATGAAGGAGTTAGAGAAAGGATCTAGGGAGCTGAAGGGTTTGCAGCCCCTTAGGACGAATAACAATATGAACTAACTAGTACCCTCAGACCTCCCAGGGACCCAACCACCAACCAAGGAGTATGCATGGTGGGACTGATTGTTCTGGCAGCATGTGTATAGTAGAGGATTGCAAATTCGATTATCAACAGGCTAGTAGTTTATGTGTGTTTCACTTCCCTACAATCAAAAATATTTTAAAATAAATGAGGAAGAGAAAAGTATACGTGAACAGAACTGGCAGTGCTTTGATTAAATCTTTTCCCCACCAAGGTGCCTAATCCATTTGGTTTAAGTTCTCGTTAAATTTTTAAAAGTACACTCTTAAAAATGAGTGTATTTGAAGCAAAAGAGAAAAGTCCAATTCTAGTGAGTGAGCCTCAGGAAAATTGTTTTCTGTTCTCAATACTTTCTATCATGAGCCACAGTGCAAAATATTCCCCCCCCCCGAAGTGTGTAGTTTCTCTTTGGAGACACTTTATAAATCATCCTAATATTCTGAGCTTTAAACACTAACACAGAGTCTTTCTTCAAGCTCTTCGACAATGAGTGACTTAGTTTTATTCTCTCCCTGACACTATTAGCTATGAGGGACAATGGATCAAACCCATGGCTATGTCTTATGTCTCACACACACACGCACACGCACACACACACACACGCACACACACACAACCAGTCTAGCTCCTTGATGTAGAACATAACCAGTATAATCAGAAGAAAGTTTAGGAGCTGTACTGGCTGGTTTTGTGTGTCAACTTGACACAGGCTGGAGTTATCACAGAGAAGTGAGCTTCAGTTGGGGAAGTGCCTCCATGAGATCCAGCTGTGGGGCATTTTCTCCATCAGTGATCAAGGGGGGAGGGCCCCTTGTGGGTGGTGCCACCCCTGGGCTGGAAGTCTTGGGTTCTATAAGAGAGCAGGCTGAGCAAGCCAAGAGGAAGCAAGCCAGTAAGGAACATCCCTCCATGGCCTCTGCATCAGTTCCTGCTTCTGACCTGAAGTTCAGTTCCAGTCCTGACTTCCTTTGGTGATCAACAGCAATGTGGAAGTGTAAGCTCAATAAACCCTTTCCTCCCCAACTTGCTTCTTGGTCATGTTTGTGCAGAAATAGAAATCCTGACTAAGATGGGAGCTTAATCACTTTAAAGCATATAATATATTTTAAAATCAATGAATATCTGGGCTGGGAGATGGCTAGATGGTTTGGTGGTTAAAATCTTTGACTACTCCTGCCGAGGACCTGGATTAGATTTCTAGCACACACATAGTTGCTCATAACCTCATGTAACTCCACTGTCAGAGTTCTTCTGGCTACTAAGGACACTGAATGCATGTGGTGCACATATACACATGTAGGCAAAACACCTATACACATAAAAATAAATAACTATAAATAAATAAATATATTTCAGAACAGCAAAGATACCAGATTTTACTTGCACATATGCATACACACAAGGGTGGGCAGAGACAGCCAAAGAGACAAAAAGAGATGCCGGGTTTGGAGTGGATAAAGGAGGGAGGGAGAGAGAGCTCTGTGACATGCTTGGCCATGATCGCTGACATGCTCTGTCCTCCTCCTGATAAGAATGACAATTATTTTCTTTCATGATCATCCTTATGATCATCAGCATCTCTACCCCAGTCATCATCATTATCACCATCACCATTACCAGAGCTCTGACTTATTAAGCAATCACTATGAACTAGATGCTATTCTAAGCACTTTGCATATTTATACTTTCCAATCACTCCCAGCCTGTAGATAATTGTTCATGATTATTGTCATTTTAAGAAAGTTGGAACTTAGAGACAGGAAGTCATCTGTTTCAGCAAGAAGTCTGAGGATCCTCTGCGGGTAAGGCTTCATGTCTTTTGATGCTCCCCTATGCTTCTCGGTAACCTTGGCTCCTTCTTATGCCTCTTTTTGGCATTGTTTCTTTTCCCATCTCTGATCCCAGTTTATGATCTGGTAGCTCCTTTAGCACTCATGATTTTGCTGTAAAATTCACATCGGCCTAATGCTCTTTCTTAAGGAACCTGGGAACTAGGACATAAAGAGTTCTAAATTCAATTGACTAGTCTTGCTATTTATTTTGGAAGACCTGAGAGCTAAGCCAAGGGCCATGGGAGGTATTTGGCAGGCCTTTGACACTAAGCCCTAAGCAAAGCCACCAGGCCTGAGATGATTACTTTCCTATATAAATTTTATATGTTAAAAAATATATGAAATAATAATATAATATAAATAATATATAGATATATGAAACATTTCACTACATAAAAATATAAACCTTGTGTTTTCAGTTCCCAGCTGAGGATGGTTGAATCTTGGTAATTATCAGCTCTGCAGGGCTGTTCTCCTTCTGCCTGTGGGGGATGGGCTCTGATGCTCAGGATGATCCCTTTGCTGAAAATAGCACACATAAAAGAGTTCCATCATAGCCGGGGAAGGATCATAGAGCAGTAGGCTCACAAAGCCCTCAGCAGCCGTGAGCCTAGACAGAAGTGCTGTGCAGACTGCAGAGCTGAGTGAGTGAGTCAGACAAAGGCTAGAGTCTCCAGTAAGTGTACAAGCTGCAGAGCCAAGAAAGGCATAACCCTTCGTCATACCAAGGACAAGGAGGACCCCACCGAGGGTCATCACAGCCTAACTACACAGAGGCCAGGTCAGCATGCAAGTTCAGCAAAGCAAAAGAGAGTCCTGAGTCTCAAAATAAATGTAAAAAATAAAATGAAAAACATGGAAGGGAGAATAAGTGGAATGAAAATTTAAAATACGTATTATATTTAATTTCTTGAGAATTTAATATCAGAATGCCTTTCGATCATATCCAACCCCTGTTTCCACCTCCAACTTCTCCCAGAGCCTCTCAAGTCTCCACAACTTCATGTCCTCTTTAAAAAAAAATCCATCTAGGAATGAGTGTAGAGCCAACAACTGGAGCATGAGCATCATTTCTGAAGAAAATAGACTCATCCTTCCCCCAGTAGCCATCAACTGTCAATAGATCCTTGGCTAGGGTGGGGCCTTGTGAGCCCCTCCCCCAACCCATGATGGACAGTCATCAATGGACCTAATTTTGTGTAGGTCTTGGGCAGACAACAACAAATGCTGTAAGCTTAGAATCACAGAAATTCTGATATGCTATATCAAGCAAAACTACTAATTATAAAGGCACAATAAAGACATTTTTAGATTGCATGTGTGTGTATGATGCATGTATGCAGGGGCATATTCATGGTCTCATGTTTTTCCACTGTCCATGAGTTCAGAAGCCACACATTGACATTGCATGTCATCCTGGATCATGTTACATCTTATATATTGAAGCAGGGATTCTCACTTGAATTCAGAGCTCAAAATTCAGCCAGTCTTGCTAGCCAGCTTGTCCCAGGGAATTGAGGTTCAAGTACATGCAACTTTAAAGTACCTTCACACCTTTCAAACAATGATGCAAAATAGGGGAAGGATACCATTGGAAGTAAAGCATATTAGGAGTTTAATGCATTCAGAATGTGATTTTAAAAAGTACTAAAAAAATACTAAAAAAAGCTATTTTGGATGAAGTTTTAAGAAACCAAGTATTGTCTTTATGTGGCCAGCAACTAAAAGAATGATTGTGTCCAACTTTTATAAAAAGGTTTTTTAAAGACTGAATACAAAAGTGTGTGACATATACCACCAAAATAGTTCAATAGCAAATAACTAGGTATTAAGATAATAATTATCACTAAAGACAAAATTATAACTTCAAAAAATAGTGGACACTGGGAAAATACAATAGTTTTAAAGTTGCACACACCTGAGGACATGGTTACAAAGTTAATAAGGCAGAAACTGACAAAAGTAAAAACAGAGCATGTGCAGTTACAGTGGGAGATGAGAGACTATAGCAATTAACAACTCAAAAGCAAACGTTTCAGAAGATGGAACATCTGTTCTCTCCACAAGTGATATTCCATTGTTAATACATAACCAAATTCTATAAGGAAACCCTCCAACGTTAGAAAATTAAACCATACTTTTATAATATGAAATACCTCTAGCATATTCTGCTTCTATTTGAGATTTCTGAGTGCTGGTGGGAATCTGCATCTTGATATAGGACCTAGATTTTAGAAGTAAGCACATAGGGGGACCAACTTTTGTAAATCCGTCAGACTGTGTGCCTGCCATCTGAGCAGTCCCCTGTATTTACACTTTAAACCAATTTAAGCTGAGTTTACTATGACGTATATACCCTGACGGTTCCAAGTAAGAAAATCCTCAAATTGCTTTCATCTACTCAAAGTTGTTTATGGACACTGAATGATTAAGGCAAAACAAATTCCCTTCAGTCTGCAGAGTGGCCCAAGCAGGGAGAAGGAGCCTTTTGATATGACAGCTCAATCCATAAAATAACATTTAGCAACTAATCTTTAAAACAAGTGGCTACACTGATTTCTTAGGAAGGGGGATGGTGACTTTTGCAATGAATATTACCTTCATTATTAAAGAGAATAATGGTAATGAGAAAATGGACCCTCATTTTCAAATCCACTAAAATGCCTGAGTTCAGGGTTGGGACTTAGAATTAGCTATTTCTAATCAATGAACTGTTTATGGAGTACTGACTGTACTGACAGACCCTGAGATGCACTGGGGATGCATAATCTTACACATAGATATAATCACAACATAATTAAATATAGCTTAAACAAATGGGGGGAATGTGAAGTACAGTTTGTAAGGTGGTAGATGGTGTTTCTCCAGATGGTTAGCCTTCTTCTGCAGTGGTAAGCTTTTCTTTTGAGCTCCTAATTAACTTCAAATCAGGCACTTCAAAGTCAGACGGAGTTTCTTTATCTTGAGAAGGACTAACCCTGGGATGTTCCACATGGACAGGCTCTGAGAACCTTTGTGTCCCAGTATCTGAAAGCCCTAGCCCGCTGTGATGCTTAATCTGGACCATGGCAAGGGAGGCATTGTAGATTTAAATTTTGGTGTTTCTACCTATCATCAATGTGGCAATCGTTAAATCACTTCTCCTTTACAAATTTCAGTTTCATTGCCTGAAAATAAGATCAGTCCCATTGACCTGCTAGGGCTCTTGTGAGAATTAGATTTACAAGGAAGTTCAAGCCCTTGATTTCCTGTTTCTCAGTCTCTTCATCTATAAAACTGAGATAGAATCACAATTTTTATAGGAGCAACTGCAGTGAATTTCTTAGTACTGTGCTTTACAAATACTAATACACCTTTAGCATGAAATGGTTGTTGCTTCTGTCATGATGTGTTGGGGCTGAGAGAAAAATTGACCACCTGGTCAGATGTCTTTCCTCTTTCCACGTCTGTTGCTCACCTTCCGGCACTGTGTCGTCTTAGCCTATGTACTATATACATTGCACTAAATTCACTGTGTTTTGGTAATTATTTGTTAAAAACAAAGTATGGGAGTGAAGGCCATGTAGTTCTGCCTTCTTGACCATGGGTAATATTAAACCCAAGTAGTATGTGACAAGGTAGCAATCTGGGGGAAAGGTGCCAGTTTTCTTTTAAGGCTCTGTTCCTTTTCTCAATGGCACTGCAATTATCTCTCCATCAGTGCATCCTCCATTCTCTAGCAAGAACCCCTCTTCTTCACAAAAGCATAGGCCCTTTTCATGGTATCCTGTGGGTTTTCATGGGCTGTGCACTTAAAACACAGGTCCTATGCTCCATTTATACTGCATGTCACTGATTTTCCATTATAAAGTTGAAAAGTAGCTATTTCACAGTACAGATCATTGATATATGGTGAAGTCAAAAAGGAGGGGAAATGTACTTTTGGCAAATTAAATATATTTTTCTCATTTGCTTTAATAAAGAATTTCATGTTTTATATATTGGTTAATATAACCGCATAGAATTATTTAGCATTATCTTCTTTTTATGATGGACTAGTCCACTTTATCATGATTATCTATAAAAGATTAATGTCTAAGCTGTTGAGAATGTAATTTTTGAAATTGCCCAAAGTATTTCCAACAGTGAATGCTGTGATGCTTGTGAATCTGAGGACAAAGAGTTCTCAAGTTCAGGGATGGTTGTAGAGCCTTTGAAACCAGGAGATATTGTTGATGTTTTAAAAAATCATCATCATCATTAATTCCATGATAAATAGTCACGATATTTGGACATAAGTCTACCATAAATGACAGCTGTAGAATACATTATTAGAAGTATGTGCATTCTCTCTGTAACTCTTACCAACACTCTGCAAGGTCAGAATTACCATAGTCACATTTTCCATTAAATATAGCAAAGCGCAGAAGGGCTAAGTGATGTTTGTAATTTAGTAGTGGGTCAACCAAGGATAGGAAATTTGATCTCTATGTTCCTGTTACCAAAAGGTAGAGTCCCATGACAGGCTGTCCAGGTTCTTTGTGTCTGGAATGATGAACTGAACTAGGTATAGCCTATGAATAGTGAAAGTATAGATTGTTGTTGTTTCCATTAATTAATTAATTTATTAATTAATTTTACATCCTAATCACAGCTTCCCCTCCCTCTCCTCCTCCCCCCTTCCTTCATCCTTCTTAGCTTTCTCCTGAGAGAAGAGGAGTCCTCCAAGGGATATTAACCTGCTTTGACATATCAAGTTGCAGTAGGACTAGATCTTCTTTTATTTTTTTTATTTTTTATTAGATATTTTCTTTATTTACATGTCATATCTTCTATTGAGGCTAGACAAGGCAGCCCAGTTAGGGGAAAGAGATCCAAAGGCAGGCAACAGAGTCAGAGACAACCCCTGCTCCTGCTGTTAGGGGTTCCATATACAGGCCAAGCTTTATATCTGTTACATATGTATAGTGTTTTGTGCATGCTCTCTAGTTGATGGTTCAGTCTTCCACAACCAAACATTAGGTGGAGCTTGGAGAATCTTATGGAAGATAGGGGAAGAAGGATTGAAGGAGCCAGAAAGGTCAAGGATATTACAAAAACAAACAAACAAACAAACAAAAAACAAAAACAAAAAAAAAACACAAAAAAAAAAAAAAAAAAAACAAACTACCTAGCCTGGGCCCATAGGGGCTCAAAGATAGAGATTTGAGATTTTTTACATTCCACAGAATGGAAACAGACTGAGGAAGCATGTGACCTAAGACTTCCTACTTCTTTTTTAAAGTTCTTTTTATGAGTTTAGGCAGAGAGAAGAGCTACTCTCGGGGTGGGAATGGGAGGTGGATTCTTACGCTGATTGGCACATTGACTCTTACATAACTTTGGACACTCCACATGTGCCAGAGCTGTACATCCGATATTGTTAAGCAATGTACACACTGTATCATTCTTCAGATGGGGCTGTTTCCTTACATAGTAAAGCATAGATCACTTCAAGGACAAATTGAATCTTCTATCTCTTACAGATATATGCTGCCTTGTTTATCTAACCATCAACTATGAAGAGCTTGATCTCAAATTGCTCACCAGAGGTGCTGGGTGCTCCCTATGCCGAATAGGAAAATATTTTTTTTTCCTGAAGGAAATTTCCCTGAGTGGGTGGGATCTCCCTGCTTTAGCCCTATTTCTTGTGAGTATATGATATTCAACTCACTCTAGGCTCTACTAGTCATCATTCTTCCACCAAATGCACAGAAACTTGTCTTGATGCTTTCTCCATTAGACTTAGCTATTAATAACATGTCTTGTGTCAGAAGGAATTTATGACTTTGTATTTAGGACACTGCATCAGTTTTAGCTAATCTAATTGAAGCTGTACTTGCTTGGATTTTTCTAAAATTAAAATGTATTGATAAGCACATCTTAAATAAAACAAAAACTTTCCAGATATGTTAACTCATATTAACTTAAATATGAGTTTTGAGTCATATTTTTTCTTATCTCCCTAAACATTGGCATCTCAAAAATATAAATGCAGAAGATAAATTCTCTTACAAGTTTAGTGGGTCACTGCTTTAGAGGACTTCAGAAGCTTGCAGGAAATGCTACAAAATCACCATCAAGGGATTGTCATCACTAGAAGGGATACAATATTTCATGCCTATGGAACATCTATATATGTAATTTCATTTTTGCTTTGTTTAGGTTTGGTTTGTTTTTCAAGACAGTGTTTCTCTGTGTAGCCCTGGCTGTCCAAGAACTCAGTCTGTAGACCAGGCTGTCCTGGAGCTCAGTGATCTGCCTACCTCTGCCTCCTGAATGCTGGGATTAAAAGAAGGGTAACCACACCTAGTCTGTGCATGTGAGTTTTGAAACTGTAGAACAGTAATCTTTTTAATATTCTGATGGACATAAGGATTAATGAAGCAGTGAGTAACCATTGGCGACTGGTAAATTTTAGGAGATGAACAATAATTGTCTTCAGTTGTATACCCACTAAGGAGCCCACCAAGCTCCAGTGGATGATTTCAAACTCACAGGAACATAAATGATCCAATTTAATTCAATGAGTCTCAAAAGAACATTATCGAGGAGGTAATAAGGGTGAGAAGAATTAGGGAGAGTCAGGTTTACAATTATCAGAACACATACAGTACATATGGTGTATGAGTTTGTCAAAGGATAGTCAATAAAAGTTATTTAAAATGTTTAATATATCTTTTCATTAATTCAGTAAACATTTATAATCTGCTTTGCTGTGCATACCATAAGATTGAGTTGGTCCTGGTATAAGGAGTTTATACTCTTTCTATAAAAGGAAGAAAGTGTTAAAGTCACTGTTATAGAATATTTTTAAAAAGCTGGTCTGTGGTGGCATACACATTTAAATCTAGCCCTCAAGATGCAGAAGTAGTCAAATCTCTGAGCTTGAGGGCAATCTGGTCTACAGAGTGAGTTCAAGGACAGCCAGAGATACACAGAAAAACCCTGTCTGGAAAAAAAATATATATATATAATATTTATAAATATAATATATTAATAAACAAGATAATATATAGTAACTGGGATCAATAGCTTTTAAATTCAAAGAGGATGGAAATAATTTCTAATTGTAAATACAAAGAAGACTTTAAACTTGAGGGCTGCTGATTCTTGGAGAAGTGAACTACTGGTTCTTAGTACATGAGGTAGGCTGGTGCCAATGGATGACTGGAACGTTTTGTACTTATGAAACAGCTGATGACTCTTCTGCATCAAGCACTGTAATAAGCATTTAAATACTTCCTATCTTCTATGTCTTCTACAGCTCATAGCATAATGTTCAGGGTCAGGAGTTAGGGAGTCAGGGTAAAGAATGTGCACCACACAGTAAGCAAGACGCATGTCGAGCACTCATGATGGAAAGGCAAGCAATCCAAAGAAGCAGGAACAAGAAATAAACTCACCTTGGAAAGCCATTGTATTCAGGTTTAAATTTGGCTCTGTCATTACTGTAGTTTAGCAAATCCAAACAGCTATTGTGCATGTAAGGTCTACATGGCACTTGAGACTGGGATTATCTTCCAAAATTTCATTAAATGAAAAGGAGGTACTGAAGGGTGAGAAACTCACTCAGTAATATCTGTAATAATATGATTTCTAGTCAAGATGACACTGTAAATTCATATTTTAAGCCCCTTTTCTGCTTCAGACACATTGCGATCGCAAAAAAATATAAAAAGTGAAATTCAAAGGGCTTACACAGAGCACTTCTCTAAATTATTAACACACTTACTTAACCAATGTGTAAATTATTTAGTGTCTTACCCTGTTCCCACAAAAGACAAGTATGCATTAGACATTTCTGTGCCCTGACTCCCTGGGAATTATTGTGTATCGCCTTATCTCTTCAATAAAATAATAATTCTTATAATATTTTCATCTCCTTATGGATTCAGAACTTTCTCATTTTAAAATATTTTAATCTTTCCTCTGTGAGTTTGGTTCCATCCACAGTATATTCATTTCTTAACCATTGATTTTGTTGACTTTCTTTGGAACCCTCCCGAAAGAAATGGTAGAAACTGGGGGGGGGGGGGGGGGAGGGATTCCATGCAGGAGTAGGCCAATAAAACCAAAAGCAGCAGTATGCAACGTAAATCAGATCGTGTGTTTTTTTTTAAAGCAGAAGCTGTAGTGATGAACAAACAGTATATGTAAGACAGCTATAGTCGCTGTGGACAGAACAAAGAAAGCTGATCTTGCTTTGATGCATTATTTAAGCCAAAACTTTGGGAGATGGGTGATTTCCTAGAAAATATAAATGATGATTCCATTTTCTTCAAAAAGTTTGATAACCAAAAATGCACCAATAACCATTACAGAAATATTTTGTTATAATGCATATATTGAAATGGACTTACAGATGGAAACCTATAGGTAACACAAGCTACTTGAAAATCATTGAAAAATAATTAATACTGCTCAGTTGACTTTATGAGGTTGCTATACTCTTGACACCAACTGAGATTAAAACAAGAGAAAGAAGGGTAAGCCATCATATGAAAACTATGTATGTAAGTCTTAAGTGAACTATCAGTAAATTAAATGCAAGAGAAATGGGCATAGTGTGATAAAATAGACCTTTCACTGTCTGTAAATGTCTCACATAAAGATTGGCTCAAAGACAATTAACATTTAACAGTTTAACAATTTGTTAGATCTGATGGTGGTATATAGTATTTTCATATCATTTATTTATGTAGTATTGTTATTGTAGTTTATTTGAAAATAATCTTCAATCACCCCCAGTTCATTTTTTGTTTTTTGTTTTTGTTTTTTGTTTCTTGTTTTTTTCGAGACAAGGTTTCTCTGTATAGCCCTGGCTGTCCTGGAACTCACTCTGTAGACCAGGCTGGCCTCGAACTCAAAAATCTGCCTGCCCTCGCCTCCCGAGTGCTGGGATTAAAGACATGCGCCACCACCGCCCGGCTCCCAGTTCTTTTTTTGGCTTCAACTGGTTGGGACTAAAGGACAGAATAGAATACATTGAGCATCTCGATATCATCATTCCTTTTGTTTCTAAGTTTTGTCTACATAAAGCATCAAGTTTAGGTGGAAGCCAAAAAGGATCAGCTGTTAGTTCCTTCCTCTATGACAGAGATTATGCTCCCTCATCATTTTGCAATAAGTTAAAGATTCTGGAACACATTGCCTTTCTGTATATTCTCCTTTTAGGTCTTCTCCTTATTTTACAGTTGACTATGAATGATAGGTCTAACATCAGCTCTCTGACCCAAGATATTTTCTATAGCATGAAAAATTTGTCCTTTGTGGAAAATTAACTTGGATCTTTCTTCTCATTGACCATTTAAATATATTTATTCTTACCTTCCCTACCTCATTGGCCAATATTTTCCCATTCTGTAATGCTAAAAGCTAGTCTACTTTATGATATGCCCTTTCCTAGGCTGTTATTCTCTCGTGTGTCTAGGGAGTATGCCTAAGTAGAGCTAAGAGATTACTGTATTTTAAAGTGATTTCTCCTAAACCAAGGGTTTGTGGGGATATAAGAGGATTTTTAGGGAAAGTTTATCATTGCCATGGCAATAGAATCTACAGCTGACACTTCGGCTACCCACTGTTTGGGAAATCTGATAACAGAATTGTCCATCAAGGAAGAGTCCTTGATAGCTACTGTCTCAACCGGTCAGAGTGCTTCCAGTCCAGATAAAACACGCATGTTTACCATTAGCAAAGTTCCCCCAAAGAGCCACAGCACTTGGTGACTAAGCTGATTCTGAGGCAGAGCCTTGAAATTCATAGTGGACCAGTAGGGAAGCCAATCCCTTGGGTGAGTGTTTCTGTTGGTACTTCTCTTTATTAATCTCTGTGAGCCTTGAATATTACTTAGAGATTTCTTTTCTGCTTAGCCATTTCATTGCTTAGAGAATTCTTTTCCAGGGGTCGATGCCTAATCTAGATAAAAATTTAAGGTTCCAATGAGTTCACAAAGTCAAGGCTGCAACAATGGATATAACAAAGTGTGGCATTTGTTTTGGCCATCGAATTTAATTTTGCTGGTTTGCTAAATGATTGCATTAGAGTATTTGTAGAATTCTGACAGACCAAGTATATTGTCCTTTGGTATATTTTATGGGAGAGATGACCTATTAGAGAGGCACCATGGGCTTGTCATAGTCCAGGTTCTATGTTTCTTAGGTACGTGCTTCAGAATAAATGGCTGGCATGCTATAGAAATAAAACACATTTACAAATTTGAAATTGTGGGGATTTTTTTAAAGCCATAAGATTGCTTTGTAAGAAAACACAAGGATTTGAATGAGAACAATAAAATTCTTGCCTTGACCTGACTTTGAGATGTCAAAGGAGGATTAACAAATTTCTTTAGAGATTAAACTGAATAGGAGAGATCTCATGGGGTCCCATCCACTGACAAAGAACTACAGACAACTAAGATGTTAAAGCAAGAAAAATATTCTTCCCCAGGCATAAGACAAATAAGTTATCTAATACTAAATGGGCAGTGCTATATACACAATTAATACTAAACAGACTGAGAAATTTGTATTTATATACTTAAGTCTCTGTGTGTGTGTGTGTGTGTGTGTATGTGCGTGTAACAATAACAACTAAAGAATTGGCAGCCATAATTTTGAGGGAGACCAAGGGAGGCACATAAAGAAGATTAGAAAGGAGGAAAGGGGACAGGAAAAATAATATAACTATATTTTACTTTTTAAAATTAAAATATATATTAATATGTCTTAAAGTAAAAATAAATAAAACTAATTCAATGTTTTAATTATTTTATACTGAAAGAAAGTCCTTATAGGATGTGTCTATTTATCTATAGTTTGTCTGTTATATTGTTGGATAAAAATTACACTTGTCGATTTAAAAATTATGTAATCATGTTTATAGACTACTATAACAGTAATATAAGCTGGTAGTGCATTGCTTAATCTAAAATGTATACATTTATTCCAAATCTTGAATGTCACATTCTTTTATTACTATGTTATTATCTGAGGTAAAGAATGGCTGGGCTGAGAATCTATGTTACCAACTTCTAAGAAAATACTTGCATGCATCTCTTCCATGGTGCTTGTTATAAATTATGGTTTGGGTAGGATCAGCAAGATATTGCATTTACTACAGAACTACACAGAAGACTTTGTTATTGACTAAGAAATTTTGTTGTTTTGATTCCTAAATGGATTATGTTGTTTTCTTCTTGTCTTTTGGGTTGAGTTCCAGTTAAGAAATGATGTTATGAGAAATTTGTTTCATTAACTCTTAAATACATGTGTGCATATAAGTATATAAATTGCATTATTTGTGATTGACTGCTAAAGGATAACATAGGGAAATTATATACTTATCAGGGGGATTTATTCTGGTGCTGAAAAACAAGATATTAAATTATACCATGAGAACAAGCATAATTCAATGAATTTTTATGATCTGTAGAGATGGGCAAATTGCATTGCAAATGATAAATGAGCTTTCAACATCAAGATCTACAAATAAATCATCATAAGTAGATATTTTGATTTATTAATATAACTGAGAAGCAGCCCCTTGGGATGTGCCTGTTATTTTCAGTGGTTGTCCTGGTAGAAGACAGCTAACTTATTTATGTGTAGTGCTGTGTTGTATTTTTTTCTCTTATAAGCAAGTACTCTGAATATTTTCAGGAAGTGGTTCATCCCTTTAGAAAGAAGCTTCCTTGCCATGAAAATGAGAATAGATGCTAATTTGGTTTGCTCAGTACCCAAACACAGATAAAAGTTGATAAAACTCAACAGGCAGTTAGGGGATCTTTCTCTGCTTTTTTGCTTGAAGAACACCATTGAACTTGTCTATACTTTTCTTAAAGTGGAATTTTCATGTCTACTCAAGTTGCAAAGTTTCATCTTAAATCCTTCTCTCTTAAGTGTCTCCTATGCTGATATTATTGAAATGATATAGAGTAATGAACATACATGTGTTTTCTTCATTCGCTTATATCTAAACCTACAGCCTATAAATTGCTACCCACCCCCAAGAAGAAAAAGATTTTATCTACTAAGTTCTCAAAACAAATATTAGCTGGAGGATTGTAGGTAAGAAACAATGCCAGAGGTTCTGGATAGACTAAACACGGCATAGTCACTGCCTTCAAGGTTCCAATGAATCTTGATAAATACACTGACTGGCTCTGATACATAATTGATTGAGAATGTAAGGGTCATGCATAGCCATAAGACAGGTAGCTACACTAGAGAGACAGGGTTTTATCCAGTGTGAGAAAGACAGCAAGGAAAAGTTCCAGGAGGAGTTGGTGCTTAAGTTTGACTTGAGAGACATGTAGAGCAGAATGCTGAACCTCATCCTCAGGTAAAAGGCAGTGCATTTAGAAATGGAGGAGGACATCAATGTGCTAGAAGGTATAGAAAGTTCCCTAAAGAGCAAAATAAGAGCATCTTGGTTTCAAGAAAGAATAAGAACCTATCTCCAACTGACAACTATTCTAAAACACACACACACACACACACACACACACACACACACACACACACACAAATTCTTTCTCCAGGGCAGTCTAACTTGGTATACAAGCCACACTTATGGACAGGTTCTATGACCAGCAGTAGATGTCCCAGACAAAATGACTCAGTGGTATTTTTGGAAAGATATTTGCCTCATAATGTTTTATCTTGGCATTTTATTTTTAAACTGATAACTTGTTGCTTATATAATATGGCTCCCAATTCTCTCTCTCTCTCTCTCTCTCTCTCTCTCTCTCTCTCTCTCTCTCTCGTGTGTGTGTGTGTGTGTGTGTGTGTGTGTAAGAGTTTTTCTTTGACTCTTTTTTTCTGCTTGTTTGTTTTGTTCTATTCTGGTTGTTTGGTTGTTGGTACGTTGGTTGGTTGGTTGGTTGGTTGGTTGGTTGGTTGGTTGGTTGGTTGGTTGGTTGATTGGTTGGTGGTTTGTTTGTTTGTTTGTTTGTTTGTTTTAGTTACCTGTTTCTTTTCTAGTAAAAGATAGAGAGAAGGGCCATGGATTTGGTTGGTTGGGAGAGGTGGAGAAGATCTAGATAGGGTTCTGGATAGGGGAAAATGTGATCAGAATATTTTCTATGAAAAAGTCTATTTTCAATAAAAACTAAAATTATTAAAAAAGAATAACAAGAAGAAAACACATACAAGAAAGAAAGAAAGAAAGAGAGAGAGAGAGAGAGAGAGAGAGAGAGAGAGAGAGAGAGAGAGAGAGAGAGAAAGAGAGGAAGGGAGGAAGGGAAGAAGAAAGAATAAGACACTGGGAGACAGCACTCCCTAATTTTTGTGTGAAACCTCTCTCTTTATTTCTGAAGGATTGATAATCCTGCATATACCTGTTGTTTCCACAGTTAACAAAGAGAATATGTGTTTAAATGAGGTTAAGGTTGCAACCTGTCGCAGAATCAAATTCCAAATTTAGAACTTTCTACTTGTAAGACCTCATTTTAAATATTTAGCCTCAATGTTCTCAAATATTACAGGACAAGAGTAGCAAGGACTAGGTGGTAGTTAGAGAGAGTACAGAGTTATTATAATATTGATGAGAAGACTTGGAGACATGCATGGTGGCTTACACAACAAAGAAGCCTAATCAATAACTTTCCTTTTTTCCTTCCTAATTTAAAAAACTTGACACTCCATTGATGAATCTAAGGGTTAAATAAGATTAGGCATGCAAAATTTCACAAATACATGTATGGTATATATTTTAGTATTTATTGTGGGGAATCAATCAATAGTGCTATAAAGTTTCATCAAATACTTATTTATATACTAAATAACCACAGGTAATCTAGAACCTCAGCATGTTACTGCCATCAAGATTCCCAATAGGAAGAGTGCTCAAAGTCATCCAGTAAATTTCTCCATGTTTTCATGAACAGAAATTCTTCCCTAAATATTTTGATTATAGAAAGCCATTAATAACAGAAACTAAAATATTGGTTTCAGGCAGAGTAGTTTTGAGTAGTTTTCTAAGGAAAAAGCAAATACATCTTCTGAACCTTGTGTTCATCCAGTTGGAGTATTATAGTCAAACCCTAGCAATGTGTGAGTGTACTGTATTTTGTCCAACCATATAGAAAGACCAGGTGGCCAGCTCCTTTCTTGCCTTCTAAATTTTGTGTAAAATATTTCTCATATTTCACATTAATATGGAACCTTGAAATAAAACAAATATCTAAAAATAACCTTCAACTTAACTAAATTGTGATATATATCTTCTATTTTTAATAAATAGATAATAATCCAAACTTCTATTTTCTACCTGAACATAGAGTTAGATTTTCCCACAATGCTCTTCTGTCTATGGTTTTCTCACTTTGTCAACTAGAATAAGGCCCTCCCTGTGGAGTGACTGCCCATTGATGTGCATGATGTACCCCAAATAAATCATGGAATTTAAAATGATGCTACCCCCATTTATTTATTTATGTATTTATTTATTTATGTCTTTTTGTGCCTGTTTATTGGGCAAAAAAGCATAATTTAATAGAAAGGTAAAGCTCCAGAAAAATAGAAACATAGATTGCCATTCTATCATGATAAGTATCACCGATTTGGGACCATCCATTATTTTGGATTATCCACTCCATTGGTTTTCACTACTCATAAGGATAACAGAGAGTCAGTTACAATTTCAGCAGAACCATTTAGAAACTGACGTTAGCTCTAGTCTATGTGGAGTGGAAGAAATGCACTATTTCATATGGCAGAGAGAGGGAAAAAGGGTTACGAGATTCATTTGATTACCTTCAGTTTATGGCCTGTCTGATACCACTAGATGGTTGCTGAGAAGTACTCTATGACTAAAATAAGTTGATTAATACCAGAGTCATGCTGATAAAGTGAAATTAAGCCACATAGTGCAACTTTAATGCTAGCTTTTTTCCCTATGTGTGTCACATAATAAAAAATACTTGAAAATTATGGACAGCAAAAAGAAGTACTGATAGAGTTGAGGATTACATCTTTAATTGATAACAGAATAACAGTGGGGAAGTGTATTAGAGGAAGGGAGTTACTGTTTTAATTGTATGATGCTGGTGTTTTATGGAATAAAGAATTCCCAGGGACAGGATTAAATGAAAGAAAAGTTGAATTTTTTATCCTTGACCAACTCACACAGTGAGGAATTGTAAGAGAGCAGATATTTGTTTCCCATCACTTTCTGGCTGTTGTTTCTCTCATCTCAAAGTACCTATAGCACCTGCAACTGAAACATAATTGAGCCTAGAACTATTTCACCATTTTTATTGTTCCTTCATTTTCTCCTACTAGATGACATTTTAATCTTTTTCACCAAGATGTAGGACACAGGTGGCCTCAAGCTTTTAACTGCTTTTTATATTTTTTCCTGACATCTAATGTGATGTAGAAACAAATTTGTTCATTGAACAAAGAATCAGTTATGAACTCTCACACTTTGTTAGGCAAAGAATAAGGAAATATAGCTGAAAAATATTATTTATTTATTTATTTATTTATTTATATAAAAAGTATATCAGATATTGATTTGAGACTCTGCTACAGGAACAATTGAGCTTCTAACACCTTCCCAATGTAGTTGCTCCAGGACCACCTATTTTCTACCTCAGCAGATAAAAAAATAATTTACTCTAGTTCAAATTGCCACTTGACCATAATTTCTATATACTAATGTCCCTCTGTAGTTTCCTGAGATTGGCACTGGAGACTTCCATTGTCAGATTAGTTTATTTAATTTCCTTCTATCACTATAACCAACTTCCAGTGGTGGGAGAATGTCCTTGAAGAGTATTATGGAAATTTCCCTCTTTTGTTGTGCTGTCTGGCTGTAGTGAGACATAAAATTTTTCTCCAGTATGCCACTTCCCATCATGGTGTGCTTCCATCCACAGGCTCAAAAGCAATAATCTAACTGGCTGTGGACTGAAACCTCTTAGAACATGAGCTAAATAAAACTTTCCTCTTTGAAAGTTGATTCTCTTGATCATTTGTGCAGTAATGGGGAATAAAACTGCTGTAGCTATCCTGGATGAAAGCTTCATCAATAATTAATTTCTCTGTGTTCTAGATCAAAACTCTTGCAAGCTGGCTACCTAGCATCTATTTTGTTCTTTAAGTTATTCAGAATGTTACATAATAGACCACTTTGTCTTCAACACATACTTAGTGACTATTGCTCTTTGACAAGCTAATACCTGCTATATATGAATGAAATAAACAAAAGTAGTATTATAAGGTTAAAACTCATGCAAGGCATATGCCAAAATGTCAATTAAGTTTAATAATAAGTTGGGAAAGGCACTATGAAAGAAAAGGAACCAATTCTAAAAGAATTGTGGAAAACATCTGGGTATACAACCAAGAGAGAGTTCTTAAGAAGCACAGACTTTAAAGAAAACTAGGAAATGACCATAGAGACTGACTGGAAATGAGGATGTTTAACATGTGATAAAATGTCTGTCCCTTGGAAACCCTATGCTGCATATATTGTCTATGAAAATCTTGCATATGTTGGCTATCCAATATGTGTGCTCTTCCTTGAGGAGAACTATAACTATTGTTCTCATCATTTCTTAGTCACCCATAAGGAATTGAGGTCTCATGAGCTTTCCTTCATCTATGTCTATTGATACAATCCTTGTTCAGGTCATGTTTAGGCAGCCAAGTTGGTAAAACTATATGGGTGTAACTTAATGACGTTTCTAGGAAACACAATTTCACAGCAAACTTCTTGTTCCTCTGGATCTCACAATCTTTCTACCTCATTTTCCACAATGATCTCTGAGACATAAAATGTATGTTTCAAATTTACATATATATAGTATATATACATATATGAAACCCTATGCATATATATATACATGATGCCCTATGCTTCACATATTGTTTATGCAAAAATTGTTTATGTTGTATATGTTATATATGTATATGGTATATGTGTATTTATATATATACATATATATACACATATACATATATATGTATATATATGAAATCAGTTAGTACTGGTGCCCACAGCTCTGCTCTACAACTCAAAATGATTGGTTGTGGGTTTGTGTAATGGTTTTTGTCTGTTGCAAAGAGATGTTTAATTATACTTATAATTTTATAGACTAATCAAGATGTATCTTTACAAATACATGTATGTAGCAGCAATTAAAGAAAAAAGAGGCCATCAATGTGAAAGAGAGCATAAAGAGTTACATGGAAGTCTTTGGAAAGAGGAAATTGGAATAGGAAATGATGTAGTTATACTATAATTTTTAAACATATCTGAGTATATTTCTGAAAGTTCTCTTGCCATTTTGACTATTGTAATTGTCTTGCACCTTGTTCTAGTATGGTCATCAACTATTATTTAAACCTCAAAGTTTTGTCTCATTCTTTTCAAAACTATCTTTCAAAATCTGTATCTGTGTTTGTCCGTGTGTGAGTTTGTAAATGAATGTGGTGAGTGTCACAGAGGCTAGAAGAGGACCTAGGATTCCCCCAGATCTTAAGTTAGAGACAGTTGTGTGGGTGCTGGGAATTTAAGTCAACTGAAATCCATAGAACACAATACATGCTCTTAACTACTAAGAGATCTCTCTAGATTCCAATTTAGTCTCTTTTTGTGGAATAGCCTAAATTGCTGAGTAGACATTGTAAGTAGACATCTGGTAGCCCTTTGAACACGGAGTTCTAAAAAGGCCAAATGCTACTTGTTCTTTTATCTATTTGATGAAAATATTGATGAAAAGAATAAATTTGGGAAGAAAGAAAAATTATTCTTGTCATAGAAAAGGACATACTTATAGCTTCAGGCAGCATAAGAACATGCTATGTTTACGGAAACAAGACAAGGTCAGTGGCCTTGTGGACATCTCTAATCCAATGTCATTTTTTTAAAGCAACACTGCTCAAAATAATAATAATTTGGAGAGGAACATCTGTACTGACTAAATGCTTATTAAAGTTATCTATATTGGAGATGTTAACAGAGCAATTCACTGGGAATAAGAAAGAATAGCAAAGATGTGTCTAAACAGAGACCACCATTGGATAGGAAACAGTAAAAGTCAATTGAGGAGTGAAAGACTTTGAAGGATTGCAGTCTAAGTAGTGGTAACACTATGAACAAAGACACTGGATGTTACCTGTTCTTCCTGTAGATTCCTATAGCACAGAGCTCATCCTGCAACAGGGACACTCACTTGCCTCTGCTCATTGATGGGAGCTTCTCAAGGGCAAAATAAAGCCTTGTTTATCCCTGGATTCCCAGCATAACTGGCAAGGCCCATTTGCGGAGTTCAGTAAATAGTAAGCACTATTATTATTATTAGGCTTTCGATGGTTGTGCTGTAGAGAATGCACGAATGACACCCTTTTGACAGTGTAATGGTGAGTTCTGAGGACTCCAGAGAGAAAGATGAGAAATTGATTGAGACAAATGGCTTTGACTCTTTAGATGAATTTATTTCAAGAAAAAGAAAAGTGACAGCTCCTGAGGGAAGACTAAATACGATATGTGAGGGACACAATAGCTGACCCAGTTTGGCTCCACTGCTAAAAAGCAGCCATGGGAAAGGCTTGAAAGCAAGAATAACACAGGAAATGAGTTCTGAAAAATCTAGCTATCTCAGTTGAGTCATCTTTAGTCCTGAAGAGACTAGAGAACCTTTGCACAAAGAACACATCACTGCCTCAGATATAATAAAAGTTCTGGAATGAACCCCAGCTACACTTCTCTCCATTTACATTCCCTTTGTTAGATCCAATTCACTTTATTTAGAGAATAAGCTTGAATGTAAATTTTATGAAAAATTTTATTTGCCATGTTGAGTAATAATAAAATTGTGATGGTTGAACAATATTTTCTCCTATTGATCAAATTTCAATTACTTGGGTTAAATCATTATTTGCATACAGTTTTAATACACAGGCACTGAAATGGAATTCTTAACTGAGAATTCAACATTTGTGTTTCAAGGATTCTACTTCTGAGTATTTTTTACTTATTTCTACTAAGTGAAGCACAACATAAAAGCAATTAACTATTTAATTAAAGAATCATGCTTTTCTAATAATCCAAGTACTGAGTTTGGGGCTTTATTTTCCTCTGCTCATTGTTTCCTATATATTAAGGATTTTATGAGATTGAAAGCTAAGAAATAAAGTTTGTTGCATGGTTTCATTCCTTTCTGACAACTTTGTGTGTCCATCATGACCTTGAAATTTTATCAACTTTGCTCTGTTTCTTTTAAACTGACTTCGAGTATGTTTTTGTTACATTTGACTTCAATTTGAGCATCTTTGTAGGACTTATGTCTGTAAATCATGAGACAATAACTTGATACCTGTCTTAGAATTTGAGAATAGAAAGATATATAGGAGAGTTAACATCTAGCAAGCCATCCCTAAGAACTTGGGAGAAGTAGCACTTCCCCCAATGGAACTATCAGATCAACTCCTGGACCTGTCAAAATGAGCAGCCATCATGAAAATGCTCCTAAAGTTGAGAGCTAGTGATGATCACACACTGCTTAACATCAACATGTATTCACTGTAGAAATTGAGAGGGAAGAAAAAGTTCTATGGACAAGAGCTAAGAAGAAAATAAATTCTAAAAAGTGACTGTTTAAAGAAGCACAATGCTCCACAGATAAAGCTCTGTTTTAGAGACAGATACATTGAGGCCCTGATATCATAAAATACTTAAGACTCTTGAGCTCCTTTGCTTTTAGCCCATGCTTAAGTAAAATTGGACTAAAATATAGTTTCCCCACCATATTTCTGTAAGAAGAAAACCACCCAGGTACACTAATAAGAACTTACTTTATAAATAAACATATCAAGCTATATGTTTTCAAGTAATGGTCTGCAATCTTCCTAATGCTATGACCCTTTAATACAGTTTCTAATGCTGTGGTGATCACCAACCACAAAATTATTTTTGTTTGTATTTAACAACTGCAGTTTTGCTACACTTATGAATTATAATATAAATATCTGTGTTTTCCGATGGTCTAGGGCAACCCATGTGAAAGGGTTGTTTGACCCTTAAAGGGATTGCAACCCACAGATTGAGAACTACTTTTTAAAGTCCTAACTGTAGTCTACATAACTAGGGTACCCAAGTCCAATTTTCACTGGTAGTAAGAAGGCAGACCATCTAGACTTGCTCAATTATAAACTATAATAAATTTGCCCAAAAGATGGGTTGTGGGCCTTGGCAATTCTCTGTCAAGTCTTCTAAAAGCCTATGGTAGAGGTCTTCTGACCAAAATCCTCACATTGTTGTCAAATAAATGAAAGCCTGCTGTGACTTAACTAGGGTAACAGGAAGATTTGTTCTCTTGTCATGTCTATGGTTTATTCATTGTACCATTAATAGGCCGGAAAACTTTGGAGAGAATTTAACAATCTCATAGGAGTACCAAAAAGCTCATGGAATATTTACCTGTCTAACCCCAGTAGTTGCTGCATTTGAATGCAATAAATCCCCTCTGTTCTTTTCCTCTTTCTGAAGGACCAGGAACACTCCTTTTTACCTTTTGTGATCTACTCCATTTTTAATGTCTAATTTCAAACTTTCCCAAATCCCCCAAGTATGACCAATCATGTCTCCATCTGGCCATTCATATCTCTATTATGTACTTATCACACAATATTAAATAGTACCTATTTATTGCCTAATTGTCTATCAGATCTAATTATCTATGAGATCCCATCAGGTATCAGCCACACATGAATTTTGTCAATAAAATAAAAGAGGGATAAAAAGAAAAGATGGGTCTGACTAGTCTAATGTATTGATGATTTAGCAGATCCAGTGCCTCCTATATGCCTGACAACATGAATTGGATCCCTAAGCAGAATTCACATAAATGTGAAAGGAGAAAACTGACACTACAACCTTGTCTTCTGCTACACACACACACACACACACACACACACACACACATCATGGCATAAATGCAACTATATATATCATCATTTTCATCATCATCATCTTCATCATAGCAATAATAATTTTAAATAGTACTAAGAAGAAAGAATACATACATGGTATTTGAGCCTATAACCCTAGCACTTAGAAAATTGAGCCAGGAAGATTGACAGTTCATTGACAATCTAGGCTACATACCAAGTCCCTGGCTATCCAGGACTGTATAGCAAGTTTCTATGTAAAAATAAATAAATGAATAATGAAACAACTAAAGAATGAGAGGCTATAATGGAGATAGACAGGAGAAAAGAAAGTAGGAACTTGACCAATCTTCCATTCTGCTTTTTGAACATCTGGATTTACATAAAACAAAAAGAAGCACATAGAACATTAAACAGGACCACATGCACAGCTTGAAAAATTCTTCAATTTTCAAGGCTTATTTGGATGCCCTGAGTTATCTTTCTTTTTAATTGCCTTAAGCAGAATGCAATTACAAATTATTAGAAATTTTTTGTAGTCGTTGGTAGATTTTAATAGTAATACCCTTAGGATTCTGGAGGCACTGAGGAGGATTCTTGCACATGGTAACCCAAATTCTAATAAATAACCATATATATATATATATATTCAGTTCTCCAAAGTGACCTCATGTCAGAGCTGAAGACTAGTCAGTTGGTTCCAGTGTTAGCGAAGAAGCTCTATCCCCCGAACAGATGGGGAAGAACCAAAGTGTATGCCTGAAAGGAGGTCCTTATGACATCCGATGTCAGAAACAACGGAGCATGATAATCCAGTAGGGCTAATTCTATAGTGGGGAGTGAAATAGTATTTAATCAGCACTGCTTCATACATAATTCAATTAACTGCCTTCACTCATCAGTATTAACGAGAACAGGAGCCTGGATTAATGTGCAAAAGCTTCATAAAGGAGCTCCCAGTCTACCTAAGTGCTGCCAAAACTTAATAAAGTCCTGCCAATCAAACTCCAGTATCTGGACCCAATGCATCAGTGCACTGATATTACAAATTATCCCTAGCACTTCCCATTGTTTCCTAATTCTTTAATTATGCTGATATCTGCACAAAAATGTTTAATTAGTGTATGGGGGAAAATGAGTAAGATTGCTTGCAGCTTCTTTTGACTATCAGTATTTAACATCAAGTAAACAAAATCGAATTTTATTGCAAATAGTTTTAAGTGGCAAGTTCACCTTTTTTTTTAAGTTCTATGAATCTCAGTGATTGAACAAGGGGCAGCAAGTTGGCCTATGCTAATCTAAAAGGCTGATCTGATCTTGGAAAGATATATTAAGAAGGAAAAATTGTACACAGTTTTTCACTATCTTTCAGTTCAGCTTGTGAACTAGGGACCTTAGATTTTGTCCTATTCTCTCCTAAAAGCAAATACTGAACAAGATGCCCCAGCATAGGGAGAATGCTAGAGTGGTGAGGTGGGAGTGGGCAAGTGGGTGAAAAAGCATAGAGGCGAAGGGGAGGAGGGACGGGGGATTGGATGGGGGTTTGTGAAGGGGTAACTGGGAAGGGGATTTCATGGGAATACCATTTGAAATGTAAATGAATGAAATGATTAATAAGAAAAAAGAAAACAGATGATGATGGAGATCTTTATACCAGATCTTAAGATGAAAGACTATGACTCTGCACATTCTGATCAAGTTCTTATTTAAATAGCTGGACAAAAATTATGCCTGGTATTGGAATAGAGAAATGATATGATACATAAGGGCTTATTTCACAAACAGGAAGACCTGTGTTTGGATCATCAGCATCCACACAAAAATGTAGCTCAAGAAGATGAATTTGTAACTCTGACTCCAAGGAAACAGAGACAGGAAGCGTACCCTGAGCTTAATGGTCAGCCAGTCTCACCATGACAGCAATCTCAGGCTCAATGAAATACTTTGTCTTAAAAATTTTGCTGGAGAAGCACTTGAGGAAGACGCTCACCATCAAACTCTGGATTACATACACACACACACACACACACACACACACCCACACACATACACACACACACACACAGAGAGACAGAGACAGAGACAGAGAGAGACAGAAAAAGAGAGGGAGAAGGAAAGGGAAAGGGAGAGGGAGACACAGAGAGAGAGAGATGCATTCAAAACATACATCCACAACTGCATAAAGATGCCCAGTGTTTCAGAGCTACATTAAGCTATGAGAATATTGACAATATTGTTCAGAGTTTTTCACTACTGTTCAGTTCAGCTTGTGAACTAGGTACCTTCATTTTTGTCCTATTCTCTCCTAAAGGCAAATATTAAAGAAAAATACAGATGTAGAGAGAGATCTTTACCCTGGACTTGTTAAGATGAAAGACAGAGAGATTGGTAAATAAATAATAGTGACATTTGTGATGAAGTTGTCAGTGTTGATAATGAGGATTGTAGACCCCACCATTTTTTTCTTTTACATTCTACCAGGACACTATATAGTTTATTTCACTTGTAACTCTATAAGAGAGAGATTTAAACTCTGTTTCTATGGAAGGTGAAATAAAACTTGCAGACATGACAGGACAGTGGTTATCGGATAATATGGGGGGGGGGTAATAACAGGATGGGAAAATTTACAACAGTCTGAATGAACATCTTTAAAAGCTGAAGAGTAACTAACACATCAACACTCCTGGAATATGAGCAGTAGAGACACAGATATGTTAATTGTGGGTGTGACTGAAACACTTCATGGCGAAAACTAGAGCATGCTGTTTTCATAATGTGAGGAATTGTCTGTGAAGCCAGGATACAAAGACAGGACTGAACAGCTAGAGAGGATCCCATGCAATGTTTTCGAGATATGCTGAGGCCATCTGTCATGGAAATAAATCCTTTATTAAGCACTGTTTGTTCTTGGCATTGTCTTAGATGCCAAAGAAAGAAATTAAGCTGGCCTAGAACTTGTCTAGAGATGTTTGTGATATAGTTTGGGATAAATAAATGGGGTAGAATATTGTATACATGTTTTACCATAAAGTGTATTTGAAGGAAAATTGTATTTTAAAATAAGGTGACACATCCACATTTGTGAATAGACATTGGAAAGCCTAAGCAGTGATGGTATAATGTTGAGGCCTCAAATCACCTTATTAAGTGGGAAAATAACTGCAATAGAATGTCAATGTGCACTGCAGTGATCTGCTGCCCTGTTTTATTTTACTTTTTTTTTTACTTTCTTTCCTAATTAATGACACCAGAAACGAGATGAGTGTGAATAAAAATACCATTTTTTGAAAGACAGATCTCATGTGTCCAGGCTGGCCTTTAACTCACTACAGAGATGAGATGAAAACCTTCTGCTGTGATTCTGCTAAATGAATATGGCAGTAGAATGAATCCTAATGTGATATTGGCATATCCATAGATCAATGCATCTCTCATCCCTCATCAGAGAAGCTGCTTCTTGCGATAGACAGCAATTAACAGAGACACACGACTGCACAGTGCGGAGAGTGAAAGACTTTGGAGTGCTCAGGCTGAACTGGAATATTCTTAACACGAATCTTCCAAGGCTCAGGCATCCATGTGGAAGATGGGGCAAAGAGAGTGGAAGAGCCAGAGGTGACAGACAATTTATGGAAACAGCATTTTCCAGATGCACCAGGGCAGATACAAATATCCATTCACAGAGATCGTGATCACTTACACAAGATCTTCATGAGTTCAAGACAGACAAAAATCCAAGTAGGCAGGAGAGGAATATGGCCAAGAGCCTATTCACAAATAGATTCTAGGAAAGGGAAAATCAGTTTTCTTAATCAGGGTGACTCGGGGCACAACAGTCCCACTCCAGGACAGGACCCATACTCAGAAACAGCTGAACAACACAAGTTGGACTCCATAGTTTTTGTGGGTTTTCATATGTTCATCTTTTAATTATTGTTTTGTCTCGTTTAGTTTTGGTTGTTCTTTCTTTAAGAGAGTAAGAAAGAACATGAAATTGGATGAGTGGGTGGGGAAAAGGATCTAGGTAAAGTTGGGGGTTGGGAATAATACGATCAAAATATATTAAATTAAATCTCAGAGAATTAATAAACAAATAAAACAAGAGTAAAATAAATTTGCTGTTAAATAAAATTGTATCAGACTCTGGAAACAGACTATCTGATTCCAGAAACTAGTTTTGTTGATGACTAGCTCTTCTTGTGACGCTGCGTTCTTCATTCACACCTCTGTTTTCTTTTCTGTAACATGGAGCTAACGGAACCCTTTAAAAAATGATTCACAGTGCCAAACACATAATAGTGTTGTTTGGAGAAATGATACAGATAAAGATAGAACAGTGCCAGGACGCAGGTCAGGGAAACGCTGCAGAACACCCTAAGGAAGATTGAGTTGGATGCCTGCAGATGCCACTGGTACCACTTCATGAGAGTCAACCCACTGTAGATTGAAGATCTTTGAAATAAAAAATGATCCTAGCAGTTAGGTACATTGGCACACATCTATAATCCTAGCGCTTGGGAGTTGAATTGGGGATCAGGAGTTCAAGGTTATCCTCATCAACCTAGCAAGTTTGAGGCTAGCATGTGCTACATGCACCTGCTAGATCAAAAACAAAATAAAACAAAACAAACAACAACAAAAAGAAAACCCCAAGAAACAGAATACCACTAGCATGCATCCCCCACGTACACCTGATGTCATAGCTCAGCAGCAGAATACCTTGTAAACTCAAGAGTGTTTGTTGTTCACTCCCATGATCATACAGTTGGCTGGGATCTGAGGCTTCCAAGCATCATCTGCCATTAAGACGGAGATCTTGTTCCTGACCTGGGGCAAGATCCTAACTCAGAATTTGATGTACCATGTCCTGATCATAAGCTGAACCATTAGAAAAGATTTGCCCAGCTTCATCGCACCATTGCAAACAGGATCTGAGACCTAGCAGTATACGAAACAACCATCTGCCCTTTAGAATCATTTGATTAAGTAGAGACAAGATGGAGAATGAGACTATGCTTCTCTCAAATCTCAATGCTGATGAACTACGGACCACACTGTGAAGAGTGAGGGCCCAGAACTACAGTGTTCACAGTGGTGGCCACCAGCTACATGTAGCCAAAAAGCACTTGAGATGAGTGAGTATTGAAATGTGCTGTGGAGGCCAGCAAGGTGACTCAGCAGGTAAAAGTGCTTGCCATGCAAGCCTTATGACCTCTGCTTGATCCCTGCAGCCCACATAAAAACCAGGTAAAATGGACACAACTGCAGTCCCAGCATTCCTATAGGAAGTAAGAGGCAAACTCAGGAAAATAGAAGGCCAGGTGTCCTGGAGTACACAGCAAACAGAAACAAGAGAAACTGTGTATGAGGGCACACATGTACGCGCGCATACACCCCCCACCCACACACACACACACAAGACATGCACAATTAATGAATTAAATTTAAAATGTGCTATTTTTTGCATTTGAAATATTAGAAAAAGATTAAATATCTCATTAGTGTTCTTTATACTGGCTATCTGTTGAAATTGGAATACTTTGGATATACTATGTAAAATATTATTATAATGCTAATATTATTAATAAGAGGAATGGATTATTAAAATTACTTTCACCTATTCCTTTTAAGTTTTCTTCACTGTACTTAACTAGAAAATTTAAATTACATATACAGCTAAATTGTATTTTTATTAGGCAGCTTTGGATTCAGGTACTTTTCCCAACATGTTTCTCTGTAAGATGGCTCTCCTAAAGGATTTACTCTGGGGCCAGCTCACTTAGAAAAATGAGGAACAGGGAAAAAATGTACTTGAGTAAGAGGAAGGGTCCTGAGATCTTGCAAACAATTTTCATTTCATTTATTTCAGCAATGTTGTATACAGAGGCTGCAAAAATAGATCTGGAAGGTAGAAAGAGAACGCAGAGATGAAATGACCCATGAAATGACTTTACTGTAACAACCACTATTCACACTCAGCCTTGTACTTAACCACTTAAGTCAGTGCTGTAGCTTGCTTGCTTGCACTGTAAGAGATGGAACCTCAAGCTCTGCCCACCTAGACTAGCAGGTCACTGCTGAGCTGTACCTGCAGCCATTAAAACAGCTTTAAATACATTTCTTCAGTCTGTCTTCACTAGAATGTGGAAGCCACTCTCTCCTCCTTTTATCTCACCTCCCCTACACTGGTTGCTACATTTTATCTTATTATGTGATTTCCTCTCATCATCCACATTTTTGTTGGACTTCTCTGTTTACGAAGTTTCTCAAAATTAGTGTCATAAACACATTTTATAAGTTATGTCTTAACTTTTAAAAAAATCACTTTACTTTTTTAGTATTTGGGCTAGAGTTCACATAATGATTTACAAGTAAGACAGGTCCATTTTCAAATAAGACTTGGTAGGTAGTGCACCATCCTTAGAGCATCCTTCCTCCTTCTCTCCTGTCCCTCACAAAATCACTGATTTACTTCATTCATTCACTTCATTCAAACACCTACTCACTCTTATTATTTAACTATCATCTCTAAAAGTACTTCAAATTATATAATAAAGTGTTCTATTTTTTATCATCTATTGATTCTGCAATCTTTCCTTATTTAGACTCATTTTTCTTTATCTGAAGAATCTATTTCATCGTTTTTAAGGTCTTGAGATATCAAGTGCCTTTGAATTTTAACTTCTGTTTTCTGTCTCTCTCTCTTTGATACTTCACTAGGAACATAGATTGTTCTTTAATCTTTGCATTATTTTTATCAGTATTTTTTTCTCATAGAATAAAGCAGTGGTTTACTGTTCAAATTTAGGTTTTTCTTTTCTTTCTTTTTTTTTACTTGGTTTTCTTAAACAGATAGGAGATGCTAAATGAATAAATGAAGTGTCTGGAGCAAGTCTTTACTCATTCTATTTTCTGCTCTTCCTAAACACTCCTAGGTTATGATTTATTAATTTAATTTTTCTAAATTCTCATCGAGTAGAGCTTAGGCTATATTTCATGGGCTAAGTATGCCACACTTTAGTCGTTTATAGCTTTTAGTGAGTTTAATTTCCTTTTTGATGAAAGAACTAGCAGAGCAGAGGGATTTTAAATCTAAACAGCTAGTTATGGTCGTTTCTGTCCTAATTAGTTCTATCATTTTTAGTTTAATGAAGGCCTTTGTGACCAAGGCCTTTGCTATAGTCAAGCTTTGCAGAGGTTTTACCCCAGTACACAGTGGAATGCTTTTTCAGGGCAGAGAATAATATGTACATACAAACACATATAATAGGTCAAGTCTACTAATTTTATGTGCACATATAAATTATGTATTATATGTATAAATATTTAATATTAATGTATTGTTTATGTGTGTTTTAAGTGAGCACATAGGCCATGGTATTCCTGTGGAGGTTGAAGAACCCTTGTGGGAGTCAGTTCTGTTCTCTAGAACTGTATATAGATTCTAGGGAATCAACTGCAGGTCATCCATCAGGTTCGGCAACAAACACTTTCACCCCTGAAGCCATCTCACTGTCCACATCCATTAATTATCTTGTTAATTTGCTTCTTCTTTTTTTTCATATTTATATTAGATGTTCCCTTTATTTACAATATCTCCTTTCCTAGGTTCCCCTCCAAAAAAAATAAAATAAAATAAAAATAAAACAATCCCCTGTTCCCTCCCCCCTCCCCCTGCTCACCACCTGGAATACACAAAGTACAAACCCCAAATCATAAGAAACTCAAGAAGAAGTAGGCCAAAGTGTAGATACTTCATTCCTTCTTAAAAGGGGGGACAAAATACCCATGGAAGGAGTTGCAGAGACTGAAGAAGGACAATCCAGAGACTGCCCCACTGGGAGCCCTTCGCATAGTCAGTCATCAAACCCAGACACGATTGTTAATTTGCTTCCTCTTCATCCTTTGTATTATATGTTTTTCATTCAAATTTAAGAAAGTGTATGAAAAATTGGAGCAAATTTTTTTTGTTATTCCCCCTAAAACTCACCTATGTTTTTGTCATTTTGCTGCAGGTCCTTCAGTATTAAATACTTTGGTACATGAAAGTTGAAAGGAGTCATAATTCCGATCTTGCTTTTACCTATGCAATTATCTTCTGCTTGAGTTTAGTGGGATTTTTTTTTCATCTGCTCACATTTAACTCATTTGTCTTTTTATATTGGGACATTTTAACATTTTCTTTGTTTTTTGCTCTGCTTGTTTTCCCATTACGATGTTCCATGAGAAGCGTATGTAGAATTGTAGGCAGGTAGATAGACAACGATTTCATGAAACTCGTAGTCTTATAGAGTCACAATCTATTAAGAGTTACAGAGTTGTAGGGGGTAGAAGGATGACTTTCAGGGGAACGGTACCAAGTTTGAGAATCTGAGCTCAGTCTCCAGAACTCACATGGTGGAAAGAAACACCTCTAGAGTCTTGTCCTCTGACCTCCACATGTGCTCCAACACATGCACAAGCACACACACATGGGCAAGCTCGTGCACAGGGTAGATGTAAACAAAAGAGTTTAAGACTAGCAGAATAAGAATAATCCGGGGGGAAACATCAAAACACAACAGATGTAATATTCATACTAATTAAGGTCTGTCATCATATAGAGACTTGAGTTGGGGATATTGATCCAGGAGAATAAAACTCAGGTCACCTTCACCAGGACAATGGCAGGGATCTTTCACCTTGTTGTCTGGCAAACTTCCCATTAGCTGGCAGTGGCACAGCTCTTCAGTTCTCTTTATTTGTTGGTAAAGCACCTTGTACACGTTATATTTTCTTTTGGGAAAGTGAGTAGTAGCGTTGTGCTGCTCAGTAGCCAAACTGCCTTGTAGCTGGGCTTTGTTTGCCAGAATTTTATCTAAGTATATTATTCTTCTTGTGTTTGCTGTGTAGCCACGGGCAGTGTCTTATTCTCATCTTGCTTGTGCATAAGATTTCAAATCAATAAAAAGCGAACACATAAAAGGTGACGTACACGTACAGCCACCTGGTAGAAAACCATGAAAGCAAGTTAACTTGTGTCTCCATTGTCAGAGTTCTTTAACTAAAGTATATCCTTGTGTTCCAGGGACAAGAAGGAGGCATACTCGCTGCAGATAATTTATTGTGATTTCCGTGGTGCTTTCGATATTGCAGGATATTCTGGAAGGAATCAATCAAAGCAATCAAAAAGGCTGATGTGAGAGAGATTGTATACATTCCTCTCCCATTTGTGTATAAAAGAGAAAGTCACAGTATCCGTAATGACAGGGAATGCACAGCTATGATGTCCCTGAATGGAATACAGATTGAAGAGCATCCAGCCTTGCACATGCCTTGGGAGCTGACAGGAAACATGAAACAATGAGTGACCTGGACATTTAGTTCCACCATGGGTAAATGACACACTCTATTAAGGAGGAGCAAAAGGCTTCAGTATGGGAGAAATAGAAAAACAGTCTATCGCTGCCTATTACAAAATTGAGAATGGATTCAAAGGTGTGAAACCAGACTAAGCCGGAGTTAAAGGCAGTGTTACCACAGAGGACAACGCAGGTACCAAACAGGAAACCATGTTTCAAACAAAGCTGAAAATACTTTTCAAATTTTCTCTTGGTTTTATTTTTTGAAAACATCTTATACAGTATATTTTAATGTATTCCTGCTCCCTCAAGTTTTTCCAGATTCTCATTTCCCCATCTCCCTATCTCCCTATGTCCTTTCTTACTTTCTTTTCAAAAAAAAAATCCCACCAAAGACCACAAAATCAAAAATCAAAACACAATAAGCAAAGAACTAATACGATAAAACTGCGGGGGGG
>JADRCD010198200.1:1819-39066 GCA_019843815.1 Montemys delectorum
AGTGAGCAGGAGGGGGTGGGATGGTGAGCAGGGGGAGGGGGGAGGGAACAGGGGATTGTTTTAGTTTTTGTTTATTTTATTTTATTTTATTTTTTTGGAGGGGAACCTGAGAAAGGAGATATTGTAAATAAAGTAAACATCTAATAAAAAAATTCCTCTTTCTTCTATAAGTTGCTTTCATCGTGGTGACTTATCACAGCAATAGAAAAGTAACTAATACCACAGTTTCTATATGCACTTACATGTTCATGTGTATAGCATGTTTATAGACGTGCGTATATGTGCATGTGGGTACACACATGTGTATGGAGACCAACAGTTGATATCAGGTGCTTCCCTTAATTGGGCTCCATTTTATTTTTTATGACAGGGTCTCTTACCATAAGACTTCTCAACCTGGAGCTCACTGATTGGTTACACTACCTGCCTGAGTGAGCCCATGGAATCCAGTTACCTCTGCCTCCTTAATACTGGGATAAGAAAGAAGTTCCACCATGTTCATGCTCAACTTTTGACACACATGCTGGGAATGCAAATTCATCTCTCTAGCCTCCTTTTTTGTAGAATTTGATGGAAATGTGACTATTAAAGCATTTGCTTGGGGCTAGTGAGTCTTCTGCTTTACATTTCAGTAGGATTTGAGGAATACAGGAGACACTCAGATATTTAATAAGTGATGATATTTTTGCTCATCATCCTTTCAAGGGGCAAATGCCTATGTGGTGCATACACTTTCCTTTACGGGGTGCCACAGACACAACAGCAGTCAGTGAGTGACATTGCCTCTGGGTTTGATCTAGATATGGGATTTCAGACTGCATTCATGCCAGTTCCCAGGAGTCTCAACCTTGGTGTGCAAGAGTAATGGGTACCGGTCCTACAGAACTAGCAGATGTGCCTAAGGCAATTCTAATGTGCCAGATGTGTAATGGTCTCCTCTTTGTAGAAAAGGAGCTTAGCCCTTAGTGGCAGAGGCTATGGTAGATACAATCAGAGAATGGAGAAGGAGATAGGGTAACCATTGTCTCTGGTCTTTTTCTCTCTTAATCTGGCTTTAGCACTTCTACCCCCGTGGCAGTCTTAACACTATGGGTAGCATCTGAGAACCCTGACAATGCACTTCTCCAAGACCCTAGTTCTAAAGCTACGGTTTCAAGTACCACAAGTTAGGATCTGAACTTCTCTTATGGGATGGGGAAGCAACTATCTCACTTACAAGCCCTGGATGCACAAGGAAGAGATCCCATGCTCTTTTTGAGAATGCTCAGTGGATGACCTCTAACTGCCCCAAGAGAGAGTTGCCTCCTTTGAAAAGATAAGGTCAAACATTTAACGATCATCTCCAGGTTAAGTAGTTTATGGAGCTAATATTTTCTCTTCTATAGCTTACTATGGTGGTTTGGAAAGCTTGGCCCAGGGAGTAACACTATTTGGAGGCATGGCCTTGTTGAAGTGGGTTTAGACTTGTTGGAGGAAGTGTGTCACTGTGGGCGTGGGCTTTAAGACTGTCATCCTAGCCGCATGGAAGCCAGTCTTCTCCTGTTCCTCCTGTACCATGTCTGCCTGGATGCTGCCATGCTCCTGCCTTGATGATAATGGACTGAACCTCTGAACCTTTAAATAAGCCCCAATTAAATGCTGTTCTTATAAGAGTTGCCTCTGGTGTCTGCTCACAGCAACAAAACCCTAAGACATTTACCTATCTTCTTCCCTCTCAACCCTGCCTGGGAGTCTTACAGATGGCAAGGATTTTGCCCACTATTCCAGGTTCTGCCATCAATTTCTGGTGTAATTATGGAATAAGTTAAATGGACTCCCTATGCACACAAATCTCCCCAGCTCCCTCTTGGCCTGGTGAGTGCAGCTAGCCAGCAGCCTTATGCCTGCCAGCGGGAGCTATCCCTGCCTTGGCATCTGTTCCTCTTATTTGTTTCTCATTCCTCATTACCTCAGCCCTCACCTATACAATCAGATTCTCAGCCTTTCTTTGTACCTATTGTTCAGCTGCCAGTTAGCATAAGCATTCTATTTTCTCCCTGTCTCCCCACAAACACTTTGTTTATGTAGAACATACAGCTTGGTCTCTTGTGTCTAGACAAACTGTCCTATCCCTGGGCTGCAGGCACTAGCAGCTGGCTCCAGATTGAGTCAAGATGCCCATGGTGTTCTTCTACAATCTAAAAACATGGTAATCTCATAGACACGTACAACTTATCATACTATCCCCCTATTGCCCTCTCATACTCCCCTCACATTCCTGCTGACCTCCTTTTCCTTTCCAACCAGGAACCTGCTATTATGTATTTTGTTGGGAGAGTATCTTGTGCAGGGATCCATAGCTTCTGTGTCTTCATGATAGCGATTACATGCAGTAGGCAGAAGATAGCATTTCACAGTACTCCTGACAACCCGTCTGTCTTAGTTAGGGTTTTATTGCTGTGAAGAGATGCCATGACCAAGGCAACTCTTTTAAAGGCAAACAGATGCCTGGAAAAGGAACTGAAAATTCTACATCTTGATCAAAAGGCTGCCATAGGGAAGGCTGTCTTTCACAAGGAGCCAGGATGAAGCTCTCTTCCACCCTGGGCATAGCTTGACCATAGGAAGAGACTTCAAATCCCACCCTCACAGTGACACACTTTTTCCAACAAGGCCACACCTACTCCAACCCCCATGACCCAAGCATTCAAACATATGAGTCTATGAGAACCATTCCTATTCAACCCCTTCTTCTGTGACATTAGCTGGATCTTGTGGCCAATGATACAGATGTCCTACAAAGGGCCGAGGACTCAAAAATTACATATTTATAACACTCTGATCAGTTGTGTCTCTGAACTAACCATTACTCACTGCAAAAGGAAGCTTCTCTGTCCAAGGCTGAGAGCACCCTGAGTCTGTGGGTGTAAATGCAAATATTTAGAAGGCAGTTTGGCTACATCCCCACTTAGCAAAACATCAGCAATAGCTTCTCCACCAGGGCCTATGGTCTCTACAGCCACAGGCTTTCATCTAGGTTTACAGTACCAGGCATGTATTCCTTCCCATGAAGTAGGTCTCAGTTCTGATCATAAAGAACTTGACTGCCCCCAAAACAGTCACAGTACTAGTGTAGCAGTGGGCAGGGTTCACCTGGTAGGTTGGTGCTGTAGCATGCAGAACTCATTGCTGGGTAGGAATATGGATTCCTTTTTCTATCCTGGCAGCTTAAGTAGCACCAGGAGCTCCACAAAGCAGGATGGAAGCTTCCATCTCAGCTTCTGCTTGATTTCTCTGTGTTCTGAGTCCAGTCTGTGGTGTCTTCAGTAATAGTGTTGTGTTATACCTTTCTAGTAACTAACCAAGAGTAATGTCAATAGCCTGTAACATGGTAGCTTTAATGTTGCCCTGCCACAAATCAGAGTCACCTGAGTAGGAAGCCTCACCAGAGAATTGTCCTGGTTGATGTAGGAAGATTCATCCTGATTATGGTGGCTCCTCCAGATGGTAGCCCAGATTTAAAGGGGTGTTTCAGAAGGAAGTTCACTCCCATTCCTTTGGCTAGCTTGATCTCCCTCTTGCCAACAAGTTGGTTTACCTGCCAATTCCTTCACTAATTGTAGAATCAGCATTTCCAAGTGTTCCTCCTGGAACAGGGGCCACAGAGCACCAGGAAATTTCCAGGCTCCTCACACAAGATTGGAACTACTGAGGAACACTGCTTTGTGGAGTGATAGAGGGCCATTTTGGGACTTTGGCTCCAACTTCAAGGACTGAGTACAGCATCTCACATGTGATTTGCTGTATTTTAAAGCTCACAACACACACACACACACACACACACACACACACACACACACACTTGGTTCTGTTCCCTTAAAGAACCATGATTAAAAGAACTTGAACAGAGATACCTGCACAACTCATAGATAGCTCACACCTGGCATTGGCGTTTAGTTTAAAAACCTATGGCTTGTGTGAGCAGCATTACCCACCATGTAGGGTATGGACTGCCGTAATTTTAAGAAGCTGTAATACAGTTGATCTAGTGTTACTGCCATTCTTCTGCCTATACCATACTTTGTACTTCAGTTTTTTCTTATGGACAAAGGAGGAGTGGAACTCACTGGCATTGACAAGTACAGAACATAAGCATATAGCTATCTCCTGAGAGGCTCTGACAATACCTGACTAATACAGAAGTAGATGCTCACAGCCATTCATTGAACTGAGTACAGGGTCCCCAGTGAAGGAGTTAGAGAAAGGTTCTATGGAGCTGAAGGGTTTGCAGCCCCTTAGGATGAACAACAATATGAACTAACTAGTACCCTCAGAGCTCCCAGGGACCCAATCACCAATCAAGGACTATACAGGGTAGGACTGAATGTTCTATAGTATATAGAGTATATATATACTCTATATGTGTATAGTAGAGGATTGAAATTTCGATCATCAATAGGAGGAAAGGACCTCGGCCTTGTGAAGGTTTTGTGCCCCACTGTAGGGGAATGCCAGGGCCAATAAGTGGGAGAGGGTAGGGTGGCAGGCATGGGGAGGGGGGAGGCAAAAGGGGTTTGTTCTTGTTGTTTTTGTTTGTTTGTTTGTTTGTTTTTTGGAGGGGAACCTGGGAAAGGAAAGATTTACATGTAAATAAAGAAAATATCTAATATAAAATAAAAAAAAAAAGAATGAAGTAGAACTTAGCACATGAAAGACAGCCTCTGCCCATCTCATGTTTGACGAATTTACCTGCAAAAGGTAGCAACCACAATGTCAATCACACCATATCCGGTTTCTCTATCCATGAGAACACATAGGAGATTCCTAAGTGCCCCCACAGAATGTGATTTCAGAGCACCAGGGAATCTATCATGAGGCTCTACAAGTTCTGCAGCAGCTAGGAACTGCACTGGAGAGAGACAGTTGGCAGCAATCTTGACTACACATTTTAATATGCTGTGCCATGAAAACCAGTGAGGATAACAGACAGTAGTACCTTTGTAACACAGACCAGAAGGTCAATAAAAATGGCAGAACCTCAAGGGCATGAGCAGAAAGGGACAGTCAAAACAATGAAGCAACCACACCTAGCCTCATCCCAAGACATTTGGCCACATAAGGAGGAAACGCTCACTCTTCTGTGTTCCAGGCCCTTTCGCTGGGTTCTTAAATATATGATCCCATGTAAGGTCAGCTCCATTCTCTGTCAGCTCAATGTCTCTCGTGCCATTGTGGATGAGGACAGGGAGGGTAAACCTCCTCCTTATACCCACTCAAGTAAAGAATTATAAGATTTGAGCTTCACACCAACCTGAACTTTTCCTGACATGAACAGCTCTGGGCAGGTTCAAGAGGAAAGGCAGCACCCAGCTTGTCCTGAGGGGTTAATGAGTTTCAGTAAATGATTTGGGAGAGGACAGTGAAAGTTTATTGAAGAAAACACAATGAAGAAAGACACCATGGTCAAGCAGAGGCTAAGGGTGAGCAGACCATTCTCTCCTAGACTTGATGAGAATCAGGGAAGGAGAGACACTTCATTTAGGATGGTTTGTAGTAGCCTTCCAATGTGGACCTTCCCAAACACCTCACACCGAACTCCTAACTTTCCAACAGGAACAACCACGTGGTGATTTTCCTGTAGCGTTTATTTTATTAGATATTTTCTTTATTTACATTTCAAATGATATGCCCTTTCTCGGTTTCCCCTCTGGGAAAAAACAAAAAAACAAAAAAAACAACCCTATTCCCTCCCCCTTCCCCATGCTCATCAACCTACCCTCTCCTGCTTCCTGGCCCTGGCATTCCCCTACACTGGGGCCTAGAACCTTCACAGGACCAAGGGATTCTCATCTCATTGATGACCAGCTAGGCCATCCTCTGCTACATATGCAGCTGGGGCCATGAGTCCCACCATGTGTACTCTTTGGTTGGTGTTTTAATCCCTGGGAGCTCTGAGAGTACTAGTTAGTTCATATTGTTGTTCCTCCTATGGGGCTACAAACCCCTTCAGCTCCTTGGGTCCTTTCTCTAGCTCCTTCATTGGGGACCCTGTGCTCAGTCCAACGTACGGCTGTGAGCTTCTACTTCTGTGTTAGTCAGGTACTGTCAGAACCTCTCAGGAGACAGCTATGTCAGGGTCCTGTCAGCCAGCACTTGCTGGCATCCACAATAGTGTCTGGGTTAAGTGATTGTGTTTGAGAAGGATTCCCAGGTAGAGCAGTCTCTGGATTGTCCTTTCTTCAGTCTCTGCTCCATACCTTTTCTCTGCAACTCCTTCCATGGGTATTTTGTTCCCCCCTCTAAGAAGGATCAAAGTATCCACACTTTGTTTGTCCTTCTTCTTGAGTTTCTTGTGGTTTGTGGATTGTATTCCGAGCTTCTGGGCTAATATCCATTTATCACTGAGTGCATACCATGCGTGTGCTTTTGTGATTGGATTACCTCACTCAGGATGATATTCTCCAGATCCGTCCATTTCCCTAAGAATTTCATAAATTCATTATTTTTTTAATAGCTGAGTAGTATTCCATTGTGTAAATGTACCACAATTTCTGTATTCGTTTCTCTGTTGAGGGACATCTGGGTTGTTTCCAGCTTCTGGCTATTATATATAGGGCTGCTATGAACATGGTAGAGCATGTGTCCTTATTACATGTTGGAGCATCTTCTGGGTATATGCCCAAGAGTGATATAGCTGGGTCCTCAGGTAGTACTATGTCCAGTTTCCTGAGGAACCACCAAACTTATTTCCAGAGTGGTTGTACTAGCTTGCAATCCCACTAGCAATGAACAAATGCTGCTGCTTCAACTGGCAGATAGTATGAAGAAGAATGCAAATCAATCCATTCCTATCTCCTTGTACAAAGCTCAAGTCCAAGTGGATCAAGGACCTCTACATAAAACCAGATATATTGAAACTAATAGAAAATAAAGTGGGGAAGAGCCTCGAGCACATGGGCACAGGGGAAAATTTCCTGAACAGAACACCAATAGCTTATGCTCTAAGATCAAGAATTGACGAATGGGACCTCATAATATTGCAAATCTTCTGTAAGACCAAAGACACTGTCAATAGAACAAAACAGCTACCAACAGATTGGGAAAAGATCTTTACCAACCCTATATCAAATAGAGGGCTAATATCCAATATACAAAGAATTCAAGAAGTTAGATACCAGAGAACCAAATAACCCTGTTAAAAATGGAATACAGAGCTAAACAAAGAATTCTCAACTGAGGAATATCAAATGGTTGAGAAACACATAAAGAAATGTTCAACATCTTTAGTCATCAGGGAAATGCAAATCAAAACAACCCTGAGATTCTACCTCACACCAGTCAGAATGGCTAGGATAAAAAACTCAGATGACAGTAGATACTGGCAAGGTTGTGGAGAAAGAGGAAGAGGAACATCCTTTTTTTCTTTTCTTTTCTTTTTTTTTTTTTTTTTGAGTTGTCATGACAGAGGTTGCCTAGAAAGGCTCAGCTACTCCAAACTCAGGGAGCAGTCTCTTCTTTCCTTCCTTCAAAGACACACAGAGGACGTCTTTAGTAAGAGGGACAAACAATGTGAAATCTGATAAGACATTCCTGGGGCAATTTTGGTTTTAAAAATATTTAAACCATGATATTTTTTTTCCTCTTAATTTCTGGCTCATCAGAATCCCCAGGTGACATCTTTTATTGTGACGTTTACTCTATGCAGCTCTAGAACCTAGGAGAACCCTGAAGGGCAGGAACTGAGACAAGGAATGAGGACCCCAACCTTTCTAAGCCTCTTGAGTTCAGAGACTCATTTGCCTTAGAAGAAGGGTGACGGTCAGTTCTCCAACCACAATGCGGCTTATTTGGTCCAGAATGACACAAGTAGAAGTGTAAAGTCTCCTTCCAGCTGTTGTACTTCCTGCTTCCTATAACTCTGGGTTTGCTCGTGTAAGTACATGCTGCTGTGATTCTTAAATACTCCCTCCCTGCTCTTCATGCCTCCAGGGCTTCTCATGATGACAGGCTATGACTTCATGTGCTGCTGTGGAATTATCAGAAATTGAAAGAGACTTCTTGTTGTTGTTTTCAAATTTTCCTGGAAGAGAAAGTAATCTAAATGATATTTCATTGTCTCAACTGTGTGGTGGCAAATGTGTCTTGTTGCCAGGAATAGTCAATTAGTTTTTCTCACTGGAAAACTTGTTACTGGAATTGGAGTAGAACTTCTGGTTTCTAACACTCTGCGTTTCATTATGGGACTGTCTTTTACTATGTGGTCACACAATTAGATACAGGTGGAATCTTTCATTTCTTTTGAATAACAGACAGAGGTAGTGAGGAGAGGATGTTAACACCTCTCCTGTCCTGCTTCACAAGGCCCCACTATGGCAGACCCCTTTGTAAGCTTCCAGATAGGAAGAAATGGGTTGGCAGTGTGCAAGCCAGCATTTAAAGAGGACAACACCTGATTTAGGCCCCAGGTCATTGATAAATGCACATTAATCCAGAATCTCATGACAGCTGTCAGAGTAACAGTGATTGACAGCAAAGAAATCTCATTATGCACATCCATGGAATTGCAGCAAAGCTTTGGTTAATATCTAGATTCAGATCTGCAGAGGCAGCATTTTGCTAGTGCTTGATGAACCACTGATAGATAGACTCAGGCAGCATAACTCTCAAATATGCTCTGAAAGATACACAAAACCAAGATGGGCTCTGTTTTTCTTTTTGGGCAACTTTATTTTCCCTTCTCTTGGGCAAAGAAAAACCAAACAAGTTATTCAACCATTATTCATGGCAAACAATGGCATGGACTTGCTCATGATCCCTGAAAAACATTTCTCAAGCATTTTTTTTTATCTACAATTGAAATGGAAAGCATAGTAGTTGGTTTTAAGGTGCCATGTTTATTGCAAGCATACATTGTTTAAACACAACTTCATCGACACAAAGATACTAGCATATAGTTAGTAAGAACCATTTCCACAGAATCCCAACCTAATATATGAAGTCATTGGTGACTTATAATGAAAATTTAGATTCTTTTTTTTTTAAGTTGCAGTTTTGGCAAAGCATATGGTGCTGTTGCATCACAAGGGCTTGGATTACCACTCCTCCAGCTGTTGTTGGAGATAATGACTGTGTTGGCTGCTGAGCTGTTACCTTCATGCTTCAAACCCATTCCTTATTTATTCTCTGCTCTGTGAATTAGGAGCTACCACCCTCCACCTGATTTATTTTTCTCTATCCCCTTACTCCATTAAAATCACCCTTAACAGATATTCAAATGTTTTATGTTATGAATACCTATTCCAAAATAGAAGATGTTTGAAATTCAATATCAGGAGTAGGTGTTTAATACCTACTGGGTCCTCCCAAATGAGGCATTTTATGGGAGGAGAATGTTTGATGAAGCGTCTAGGTTCTGGTTTGTACCCACTACAGTCTTTAGTAGTGGAAACCTTGCTTACCATACTAATCTCAGGGTACATCTCAAGCTCCTAAAACCAGCAGCCATCTTCAAGGCCATATAAAAAGGTCTATTCCCCACAACACCCACCCTGCAAGCTTTTCTGCATGAGATGTTGGCATTGGGAACTATGGAATCTAAAGGAGCCTGAAGAATTTCCTTGAAGGTCATGTATACTCAGACAGACGCACTCAGAATCACTTCAGTTTCCACCTACATTCAGACCAACTACTGCTATGCACACTATCCTGACACAGAGGAGAGGGCAGTAAAGGAGGCTGTGGGGACTTAAAGTGGCTCAGGAGACTCAACCTATTGGGAACAGATAGTAAAGTCTCAAAATGCACTTAACATCTTCCATATTTGCATTGACCAAGGATGACACTAAAGTTTCTCTTGGAATTGTAATTTTTATGAACACCATTAATAATGGATCGGCCCCTATCATATAGTTCCTTCAAAAGGCACAAGGAGGTGACACAAGCATGCAGGTGCCTGGTAAGCCTCTGCAGATGGGAGCAACCAGTTCCCATACCCAGCCACTTAGGGCAAGAGGTTCAGATTATAACTCGAAAAATCAAATTCCTAAGTCAAGCCCTTTCTAGATTGTTCACTAATGGTTAATGAATACTGCTCAAGAATGCTCTAGCAAATATGCCAGGCCAATAAATGTCATATATTCATATATTTCTGTTGGTTGATCTGTTTTGATTAAGGTCTACTAACTAAGTTCATGGAAAGTGAAACTATAGCCTTAGAAATGAAGTTGAGCTTCACACGCGAGTCCTGGGGCTCAAAAGCAGCATGGATCTCACGCAGCCTTGGCTTCCCCATCCCACAGCTAGCACCAACAATGACACTTACTTCCCTATGTTGTGGGTGAATGTAACATTTAATGCTGAAACACTACTACAGGGACCTTTGAGCCTGGGAACCACTTGACAGCCTAACAGCCACCCTTTAACATAGTGTCTGCATCTAACTGGGATTCAGTAAATGTTTGTTGACTGACTACATAAATAAATGATTCTAGAGTTTATTGAAGTGTCCTTTTTATACTGTTGTGCCATTAAAGACTTCACATAACTCTTAAAGAAAACATGCTCGGGGGGGAAGCAAGACAGACACCAGAAAGATACGGACCATTTCAAGTCTTTGATTGAGTTATAATTCATTTAAACAAGATCTTTCTCCTGGTGTCTTCAAGGATTTCTCAGGAATTATATAATTTAGCAGGCATTTTTATAGGGAAGGTTAAGAAGGAGGAAGCATGCAGCTGTATGCACCATAACTGAGGTAGTTTGCTGCCCTCTTCATTCCCTGTCCTGGCTGTGGGGTCCTCAGAGATTAGCTGTTTCTAAAATTAAGGATAAAGAGTGACAAGATCTAACTTTAGACTGCTGGCAGCCTGCAATGGGATTGCTGCAGACCATAGTGGTTTTTTTTTTTTTTTTTCATCTGGTTTCTGGTCAAGAAAGAGAAATGGTTGCTCTCTATTGAGTCTTGGTAGAGTCAGTGGCAGAATTCTCTCAGTAAATTCTGTTCTAGGTTCTGGCTTCTGAGTACAAGATCCTCTGCATGTAAATAAAACAGGCGTGGAGATTCTTTGACTAAGGTCCGCTCCTATAAAGACCACAATTTTGAGAGAAACAAGACACTCAAAGAAGCTGCAGGGGAAGGGGAATACAAATGCTTGCTCCCATGTTCCCAGGCCTTGCTCCCCGCCAATCACAAAGACATTTCAAGCTCATGAATTTTCCAGACACTGTCAGAGAAAATGCTATTGCTTGCAAGAGTCTATGATGTGAGCCATGTTGTTCAAAGCTAGAGGTAAAAAATTAGGCAAAGACAACAATGAAAGTCATGCCTATGTGTGTGTTTGTTTATTTGTTTGCTTGTCTTCTTGAGGAAATGTCTTGATGTGTATCTCAGGCTCACCTTGGGTGCACTATGTAACCCATGGTAGCTTAAGAATTCAATCTTCAGAGTGCTGGGATTACTGATGTTTTCCAACATGCCTGACTAAGGCCTGTTTCTGTATTGCATTATTTCTTCCATTATACCTCCTCTCTAAACAGCACCATCAACTGCCTTAAAGCAGTGTGAAAGAATGATAACTTACCACTGCCATAAGCAGCTAATCAAGAAGAGGAGAGGTCACAGGAGGATAACCCATCACTGGAAATAAAAAGCAGTTAGTTAGTCACGCCTAATGGACTGATGGAAGCCATCACTTTGCCAGCAACAATGGAATCAGGATGTAAAAAAACATTTGGAGGGACCCTATCCTATGGTCATGAGAGATACCAACATTTGATGTCCCCAAATAATACCATTGGACCTTCAAGTGGATGGATTCCACATGTGCAGATTCAACCAACCACAAATACAAAATGTGCTTAGCTCCCCATCACCAAGGCTTGGGGAACACTGCAAAAGAGGAAACAGAAAGTGTACGAGCCAGAGAATGGGGAGGAGTGTTCCTTTAGGATATGGTATGATTATTACCCTCCATGAATCCACAGAAGCTGAGGTCACCTGCACTGGACCTACACAAGACCAAGGCAGCCAAAATCCTTTCACAGTTGTGGAATTAAAGATGATCTCGAGACCATACTCCCTACTGAAGAGCTATTGGAGGTTAATAACTGCTGAGAAAAGGAGAATCATTCTTCTTGGAGGGTGGAGCCACTGAGACTTTCCAATGCTCTAGTGGATGGCCTCATATCCATGTACATATGGACAGCCCTGATTGGACCTATTTGGTCACCAAAGATAAAGACATGAAATTAGAAGGAAGAGGTACTGGGGGGCCCTAAGGGGAGTGGAGAGGGAGTAAGTGTGTGTCTGGTTATATTTTATTATGTACATGTATAAAATGAATAAGATAAATAAGAAAACACTGTGGTTATGCCTAAATATACAAGTTCCATTCCTCCTATTACTCCCTAAATAATGTGATGCACCAGCTATTAAATTTACATAACATCTGCATTGACCTTGGTGCTACAAATGACATAAAGATGATTTAGCATACAAAAGAGGATATATATATATATCAAATGTTGTCTTATTTCATGGTCTGGGAACCAGTCCTATGGGATATGGAAAGGCACTGTACACTAAACTTGTGTCTCAATGTGCCTCCGCAAGGCACACTGCAATGAATTCTCTAGATGCTAGTTTAATCACTTGGTCATAAATGCACATTTAGTAGATTTAGAAAGAATGAAAAGAAAAAAGGAAATTTTGAGTTAGTGCTACAACAAGAATGTTAGAAAACACCCTAGAAGTCTCTACAGGAGTGTCTCTTCTCTGATGTTAAGGGACATTTCATACACAGGAGAAATGGACTCTGGACAGGTACAACAGACATACAAGAAAGGAGTACATTATCAGAGTCATCTGGTTATATTTGGAATGCTGAGGTCTGCTTCAAGGGGAACAATAAATGGAGGTTTTGTGTGTATATATATCCTAGCTAGTTTTACATAAACTTGGTACAAGCTAAATTTTGCTTTAATTTGTTGTGACTCTACTCTGGTTCTTTCTTTTTTGAAGTAAAAAAAAATATTTAACTTATTTGTGCTTGTACGAAAGCCAATAGTTGAGAGACTGAATTTAAAGAGATTTTAGGTTTAAAAAGAGACTTTGGATGCTTTAAGAGACCGAATTTTAAAGTGTTTGGATTTCTAAAGACTATAAGACTTTTAAAGTTTATAAAATGTTTATATTATGATGTTAATGTTAATGTTAATGACCTTGAGGATGAACAAGATAGGAAAGGTTATGGCTTAACAGTGATTTGTTTGTGTGTCAAGTTGACAAGAGCTCATTTTTCCTGGCTAGTTATATGTAAATTTGATACAAGCTAGAGACATCTGAAAGGGGGGAGCATTAATTGAGAAAAAAAATCCCTCCATAAGATCCAACTGTAGGACATTTTCTTAATTAGTGATTGATGGGTGAGGGCCCAGCACATTATGGGTCATGCTATCCCTGAGCTGCTATAAGAAAGCAGGCTGAGAAAGGCATGAGGAGCAAACCAGTAAGCAGCAGCCCTCCATGGCATCTGGACCAGCTCCTGCCTCCAGGTTCCTGCCCTATTTGCATTTCTGCCCTGACTTCCTTTAATGATCAACAGTGATACGGAAGTGTAAGCCAAGTAAACTTTTGATTCCCCAAGTTGCCTTGGTCATGATATCTCATCATAACGATAGTAACCCAAACTAAGACAGAGTGTGATTGTGGTGTTGGGGAGAGGGTAAGCACACATATGTCTACAGGTGTGCATACATACATGGAGGACAGGAGACATCAGCTGTCAAACTCTATCACTCTCTGCCTTATTCCTTTGAGACTGAGTCCCTTATTAGATCCGTGTCTAAGCTGGTGACTCACAAATCCCAGAAATCCTCTTGTCTATGTGCTCAACAGCACAACAGAATGTGTGTGTGTGTGTGTGTGTGTGTGTGTGTCCATACCCAGCTTTTCATGTGTGTTCTATGATCTGAATTTATTGGGCTATAAAAAATATATTTATGTTCATATCTACTCCATCATCTTTATACAAAGGCACATTGAGTCAAAAACATATCTACTTGCTCCTTCACACAGGAAGGATTACTTCCAGGACCCCTGAGGATGCCCAGTAATAACCAATTCCCTGGACACTACTGAATCCCAACACTTCCTTCAACCATATTAGGCAGAGCAGTGAGTGTAATCACTGTGTGTAGGATGGGTGCTGTGGATCTCAGATCTGCCGCTTGCTAGCTGTGGGCATCTCTCTGGATTTCATTTCATTACCTGAAGAGAAAGGTGATTAATAATTATGTAGAGATCCTGAGATTAAGAGTCTAAGGAAGGAATAATCATAGTTTGTGACAGTCTGACACTCAATTAAAGGTAAAGAAAACCCTGACAGCTGTCAGATTGTACAACACACTTGGGATGAGTGGGAAGGTGGGTGTCCCAGAAGTGTTAAAACAAACAAACAAACAAACAGACAAGCAAACCAAATAAGGTGCTGTTACAGTGGAACACACATCTACATACTGGTATAGCACCACACCACAAGGTATATATTAGCTTCATCACTTCCACAGTCATAATAAACAATGCTTGTTGATTATTGCATACCAGGATTATAGAGTAGTGAATCAATGGAGCAAGAGACACATAGGCACAGGGAGCCTGCCTCTTCTGCCAACCAAAAGCTTCACTAATGTAGTCAAAATAGGAGGAAAATATGCACAATGATCCTCTCTCATTCCCACATCACCAGCTAGGGAGCAATCTGACCTGCTTAGAAAAATTATGGCAGCCCAGCAAGGATCAGATGAAATTATCAGAGAATCCTAATGTTGGAAGGGTAGCCAAGAAGAACACTTGAGAGCTAGTGTGGTGGTATCACAGCTCAGACCTTACAGGCTAGGTGCTTGTAGGCAAGTGCCTTCATCTCACCAAGTATTGGTTTCTATCTCTATAAAATAGAGCCATTAATGTATAATTTACAATTAAATGAGGTTCACAAAATTCCTGATCCATAAATATTCAGTTTTTGTTTAGAACTGATGGTGTAAGTCTACATATAATCTTAGTACTTAGCTGGAGATGGGAGAGTACTGAGTTCAATACCAGCTGAGGTTATATATAAGGATTCTATCTAAATAAATCAAAACAAAAAAATGCTTTTCCCTCTGTTTTAAGTTCTCCTATAATACACCAGATTCATACCACAACTCACCAATGATTAGTTTATCCAATTATTATATAGGCCAAAAGTGTGTTTTCTACTTAGGGCAAAACACAATATTGTAGAATAAGTACTTCAAATAAGACCCAGTAAGCTCACTGGCTAGTATAAATAATCTCAACTGTCCTGTGGTTCAAGAACTTGTGAACAAAAAACACATCTCACTCATCTTTCTACACACTCTTCCCTCAAGGTGTCAAATAGTGTTGTCTCTTACAACGCTATTTGTAAAAAATAGATCCATTTCTTTCGAGAAGCTTGGATGTTCCATATAGCATCTACAAAATAAACAGTGCTGAGCCCTGGTATTTATAAGTTACTTGATCAATGTTTCCCATCACAAATGTTTCAACTTGGGAATCCTAAGGGATCCGAAATTTAGGAAGCATGATGTAATTGATTTGTTCTCTTCATAGTTTTTTTCTCCATGTTAGACACTGCAGTGAGAAGAACCACCAGGTAATATGATAGACCTGCAATCCTGCTGCTGGAGAGACTAAGGGCAAGTGATATTCTCTCCTCAAACTAGATTATGACTTTGATATTACCCAAAGTTATTGAACTGAAACAAGAGAGCTGTACCTATTATTTCAGGGATAGATGTGTCAGTTGTACTCTATCCAATTTTAAGTATGAGTGGGATTAGTGGTGACTATGTGCTTTGAAATGTTTCTTCCAATTCATCTTACAAAAGGAATGTTTCCCAATTCTCTCCAACTTGCCCAGGCTTCTGAAATCCCCTGTTCCAGGGAGAGATTTTTCCCTCAGGTTGAAGTATTTCATGTCTGCTATGACTAAATGTCAACAACCAGGCGTTGTGCTTATGAGTTGAAAAGGGGAGATTGTTTCTTCAAAAAAGCTTACCCTGTGAGCCAGAGATTTCATTTCAAGGTATAGAATCAAAGACTTGAAAGCAGGGGCTTAAATACATATACTCTAGTCTTTCTTTAAACATTATTTGGAAGACCTAAAAGCTGGAAACAATCCAAATGTTCATCAATAGAAAAATAGATAAGCATGGTGTGGTTTATATATGTGATGAAATGGTATTCACCAATAAAAAATGAAATACTGACACATCCTGCAATCTGACTGAACCCTGTTTTGGGTGTCTGTGTGACTTTTCCTGGGAGACATAAACCAGTGTCTATTCACCCTATATAAAGCATAAATGACAGAACAAAGAAATTATTCCACTCTAGCTTGGTGAGCCAATGAGTTTTTGGGACTATGGAAAGATCACTGTATCCTTGAAAACTCCACAGGAGCATAGGTGAAGATTAACCCAAGTTGTGTCTGCAGAGCTTTAAGCTGCAAGTAGCTCCACCAGAGGCTCTTCTTCCCCATCAATTGATCATTGGTTATGTATTCACTGCAAGAAGTAAGCAGGTAGGGGGATACGAAAGAATAAAGACTCCATTGGACATCTAACAGTAAGATCAAACTTTTATTGATCTGAGAGGTGAAGCCACTCCCCAGACTCAGGGGCACAGCTTCTCAAGAGCACAGGAGAATGGACTAAGCAGAGGCTGAGAGTAATTTTTGTAGTTGAGAATTGAGAGCAGGGAAAGCATGGCTTTGCCAGCCTTAAAAACTGTTTTTTTTTTTTTTTTTTTTGGATAAAATGCTTTTCAAGACTGTGGGTGGCAGTTAAGTCCATTGCCTATTTTGCAGTCTCTGGGCTCCTAAGCTGGTTGGGGGTAGGAAGTAGGTAGCCACTTTCCAGAAATTCTATGGGGGACAAATTTCCTGTAACCTTGGGCTTGTCTTAGGGCACTGGCCTGAGTGAGGGAAATTTCCCTTACTGGTAATCTTAAATAGAGATGTCCTGGATCTTGTACCGCTTTGATTTCCCTGAATTCTATGTTTCTGAGCCTCATAATAAATTTCCTTAAGTTCTAAAGGAATATAACTGAGGTAGTTTGTATGGATGGCTAATGATGCTCCAAGAAGCCATGAGATATAGACAAATGTTCCATAGTGAGGGGTATAGTTCCTCTCTATGAGGTCAAGGAGGCCCCATAAACCCCTCAAAATAATACAAGTTATTACCATTGCTCTTGGCTGTCTATCAGAACTAGATGGTAAGACCCTACCTCTAAAGACAAAATCAAGAGAAATCAAGCTGGAACAGACTTAGAAACTTTTTATTTTCTGTTTAGTCTTTAGTGTTGGAAGATTTTATTTATTCAGAATTCTTGGGATGGGGTGAGCCATCATGGCGGCACCAATGGTGGACTCTTTGCCAGATAATATATGCTAACTGTTGCAGTAATGGCCAGGGTGTTGTGAGATAACCAATTGCTTTTCTATTTAATTCAAGGCCCACTAAACAGGGATAAAAATCATGCCTATACTGTGAAGTTTGTTAAAGGCCTTCCTTAGTCACAGGCCCTAATAAGTCACTGACTGCTGTTTTTTTGCCAATGAACGTGTTGTCAAACTGCTTTCAAGACAGTTATTCTTATACCCATAGATTAGTGCTGCTTTCAACTTGCTGTCTTAGTTAGTTAGGGGTTTTTTATTTTTATTTTTTTTATTACTGTGCTAAAACACCAAGACCTAAGGTCATGGAAGGGAAAGAATTCAAAGCAAAGAGTTTATTTCGGCTTACCATACTCAGGCCACAGTCTATCACAGTGTTCAATCCTTAGTCTTCAGATCTAAGGATATGAAGGCAGCCTCCTGGATGCAGAAACCACAAAGGAATGCTGTTGAGTGACTTGCTTCTCCTGGATTGCTCAGCCTGCTTTCTTATACAATCCGGTACTATCTGTCCAGGGGTGGCAGCACACACAGTGAAATGAACCCTCCCACATCAATCTTTAATCGAGACAATTACAACAAGCCAATCTTATAGAGGCATTTTCTCAATTAAAATTTTTCTCTTCCCAGATATGTCTAGGATTAAGTTAACTTGATAAAACCAACCAGCATAATTAACATGTTGATACTTAAACATGTCATTTATTAGTCCATAACATTTCTTTTATCATCTCCAATGCCTCATATTAAGATCAATCTCATAATATAAACACTGTTTACAAATTCAAATGCTTTTAAAATCCACTTTCTTTAAAACATGCAGTCTCTTTCAAACTTTAAAGCCTAAGTAAACTATCCAAAGCACCTCTAAAATTCCAAAGTTTTCTAAAATTATAGAGTTCCTTATATATTGAGTACTATAAAACAAAAGTAAATCACACACTTTCTTACTCCAAGAGGAAAGAATCAAAGCATAGCCATACTCAAACTAAAGCAGAATCAATATTCAATAGTGTAGAAAGTTCAGTGTTTGATGTCTGAAACCCAGTTGTGATCTTCTGACTCCAGAGGGTCTTGGGAGATCCATTTCACCAGCTTTGCCATCTGCAGCACACACAGCTTGCCTCATAGGTTCAAGCCAGCTCACTCTGCGGCTGGAGCTGTCCTTGGTGGTCCTACCATGTACTAGCGTCTAAAGTGCCTGAGTCTTTGTTCCATCTAGGCTGTACTTTCACCAATAGCCTCTCCTAGGCTCTTTTCAGGAACTCCAACTCTGAAACATTGTTCTAAGCCTCAACTTCTCTCCATGACGCCTTCAATCCTGGGGTTTTTCTGCAGTTGACGCTACACATTCACCAATGTCCTCTCATAGTGTGACCCTTCCATGCCTTCCAATCAAATACTACCTGGGAAACTATTACACATTGTCAAGTTTAACTGCCAGTATAAGGTCCAGCCTCAGCCCCTTCAGGACCATAGCTTCTGTGAGCAGCACAGCTTCTTAATTCAAAACACCAAATGGCCCCAGCAGAGTCTTTAAAGACTAAAGGTCTTTAAATGGATGCTTAAACCTCCCTGTGACTTGTCACAAGCCAGGCCTCCATTGTCTGTGCTGCTCTCAGCTTTTTTGTAGTGTTTGGTTGTTAATGCAGGGATTCATAGCTTTTCAGAGTGCTGAAAATAAGTGGCTATTGATTACTCAGTCTTTAATGGGACATTGTCTCACACACACACACACACACACACACACACACACAAACACATATACACACATGAGGCAAGTGGAGGTGATCAGTCTCTGGAAACATGGTAAAAGAGGAAACCAGAGGAGTGAAAGGGCCAGAGGCCGTGAAGAGTGTTGTAAAATGCTGTCTTCTGATGATGGCATAGCCGTGTTACTCATGAACTTAGCAGCTGTGGTTACCTGCACAAGATTTGCCCAAGATGGAGCTTGGCAGTTGCTGGTTGATGGGGAAAGGATAAACATTATTCTTCAGTGGTGTAACCAAGGGTAGGGTAGGCTCTCCACTATCTAATAAATAATTCGACATCCATGTGCATACAAGCAACCTTCGGTCAATTTGGTGGGTTCCTTTTTTTGTTTTGTTTTGTTTTGTTTTGTTTTTCGAGACAAGGTTTCTCTGTATCGCCCTGGCTCTACTGGAGCTCACTTTGTAGACCAGGCTGGCCTCAAACTCAGAAATCCTCCTGTCTCAATTTGGTGGGTTCTTAAAACAGCAAACAATGAAAGTAGGAGAGGGGCCTGGTGAGTGGAAGAAAAAAATCCAGAGAGAAGGATGGGGATGAGAGAAAAGAATGAGGAGGCGTGATGATAAATATTCCCTAAATATGTTTTAAAGGCATATGAAATTGCCAAACAAAGATAAAACAAGATAAAATAAATGAACCTCAGCACTATATATGATAATAGAGACATTTCCTCAGTTTCTTGAGTCTGTGAGCCTCTCTCCTCCCTCCAGGAGAGAGAGTTTCAGCTATATTACGAATGGACACCGAGTTTCTGTTCTGGACTTTGAAAGCCTGGACACAGATATTGATAGTGGCTACAAAGCCTTGTAAGCATACCTAATGTCATGAAGCTGTACACTTTTTAAGAAGATGAAATGGAACATTCCATATGATGCATATTTTACCAACAAAATAAGAAATGGGGAAGAAGAACGTTCATAGTTTGACTTATCTCTGCTACCGAACTCTCTCTGCTACAATGAAATTTTGGTTGGTTGACCACATAATTAATTTTAAAACTGAAACAGGAGAATGGACCAGGACTAGATTCACCCAACTTACCTCAGTGCTAGGAGGAGTGGGGTGAGGTGTGAAGTCACGTGACCAAGACACAGTGATTCTTTGCCTCAGAAACCACAGCTGTGCATGAGCATTTCAATTTATTCATTTATTGACTGTGAAAAAACACAGCTAAATGTCTGAGGTGTGACTTCTCATGCAGAAAGTTCAATTATATAGTGTGAAGTTGTTTTCCACTGGGTTGGGTGGGGTGGGGGTGAGAAGGTTTAGAACAGATATTTGGAAGTAAGCAGGACACAGAAGATTTCCCAGGAAAAGCTAACCTTGCCCCATGCTGCAGCTCTGAGGAGGAAGGGGCTGTGAAACTCTGCAGGAAATGTGAGGGAGTGAGCAACACGAAATCCAGGAACTCCAACTAATGGGAGAACCTGGAGTTTTGTTGTCTCACTAATGTAGGGAACCAGCTGCAGGGACACTTAACACTGAATATTTCCCAAGTCCCACTTTGAAACAGAAGTGTGTTTGAGCCGCAGTTTGAGAAAAGTCACAACTTCAGTGCCAAGTTTTTTAAAAGTGATGTGGGAAGCAAAATGGGTCACAAAAGGAAAAACAAGTGCACTTGAAAACGGCCTGCATGTCAAATAAAATAAAAACCACCGCAGGAAAAGCATTTCAACGCCTCCAGTAGACATACCAGATCGGAAACCTCGGCCTCTTGCTGAATTCTGCCACCCTACATCACCTCTGGAAGTTGTTTTCTTCCTGGCTCACTGTTAAAAGATGCAGCTCAGAGAAGAGATCCATCTCCAAGAGTGATGCTAATTGGTCTCCTCAGAAAGCTAGGGAGATACTTGCATTGATGAATGGCCTAATCTGCAGAGCAGCCTCGGGACAGCCAGCAGCATCTGTAGTCTTTGCCTTTGCAACCTCAGCTGGGAACTGACTGCCCCTTATGTGAGACCATGGAAGCAGCTTAACTCCCCATTGCTTACCTTGGCTGTTTTGTGACTTTCTGAACATGCACTTTTTGCTAGCCAACTGTGCTAGATTCTATTTGCTTTATCCACGGGGTCTCCTGTTGTTGGTTTTACAGAAGTATTTATAGAAGAGGGTGTTCTCACCCCATTGGCAAATTGTCATTTTCAGTGACTGTCTTGGCAGTGTGGATGGCTAGGCTCTCTGATGATTTGAAAGAGCCCTAGGGGAAGTAGAGGCAGGAGGGCCAGAAGTTTAAGGTCATCTTGAGGTACATAACCTTTGTCTCAAAAAGAAAAAGTAAGAGATCCCAGCTTCCATCTGCCAAGGGTAGACCTACACCTTATTTTCCCAAAATGGTTTAGCCTTTACCAAGAATACATTTTTTTTTTTTTGAGTGAGAGATGGATTCTGTGGAGAGAATTCCTAAAGAGCCATGTTTCCAAAGACTGATTAAAGTTTCAGTGACAGAGGCAGTAGTTCTGGAATGTTGCAGACCTGGGGGCCTAATTGCAATTTCTCTCAGGCTATCCTTAGCCCATAAAGGGCCATTCCTTGCCCACCTCTCTCACACCTAGTATCCTTATAAACAGGTTTTTAAAAATTGGGTTTTTAAAAATATATAAATAACAAAATACTATTCACCACCAATTGAAGGACTAAGAATGTTATCATATAGTATGTGAGGCCTATGGTTGAGATTCCCCAACATGCTGTAACTCCCCATTTATTGCTTCTACCAATATATTTTCTCTTTCTCCTTCTCTAGATCTGTCTGTCTCTCTGTCTGTCTGTGATTGTATGTATGTCTGTCTCTCTCTGTCTCTGTCTCTCTCTGTCTCTGTCTCTTTGTATCTGTGTATATGTCTGTCTCTGTCTCTCTATCTCTCTCTGTCTCTGTGTCTCTCTCTGTCTCTCTGTCTCTCTCTCTCTCTCTCTCTCTCTCTCTCTGTCTCTCTCTCTCTCTCTCTGTCCTCACACATACATGCACACACACACACACACACACACACACACACACACACCTTTCAGACAGGTCTTACTACACAGCCCTGGCTAACCTGGACCTCATTATTTAGAGCAGATTGGCTTGAAATTCAAAGATCTGCCTGCCTTTGACTCCTCAGTGCTGGTATTAAAGTCGTGTGCTTTTGTGCAAGGCTTAACCACTCCATGTTTTAAATGCCTTTTTTTTTTTTTTTTTTACATACAACTCTCTGCTCTGTTACTATAAAAAGTCCATGAAACTGATTCCTTGTTAGAACATTGAATTTAGGGAGACATAAATCTAAATTAGCAGGCCACAGCCACTCAAATCTGACTCCAGAATAAACCTTATCTTTTATTTCTTTAATGTGACAGCTGTTTCTTTTAGTGTCAATAGATGTCAATTGGAATTCCCATGCCATCTTTTGCTAACTGAACTATGATTCCACATGGCTTTGCTTTAAAGTCATGTTCATGAGACTTATTTCAAAGAAAGATTAGGAAGAATAAAATGATGTAAGTGAAATATATATATATATATATATATATATATATATATATATATATCCCTAATAGCTAGACCCAGTAATAGAGGACAATCTCTTTATAGTCACAGCCTGCTCACTGCTTATGTTTTTAACTGTTTAGATAACTTATATACAACAAAAAGTATGTGTGTATGTGCATATGTGTATGTGTGCATATGTACATATGTCCATGTGCACATAAGGTATAAAAAAAATAAAAGTACAGTGGCACATGAATCAATTTAAGAACAGAATCCACAGATCATTGCAACTTCCACCCCCACTTCACCCTCTCCACCAGATAAAAATTATTTTAAGTTGGGGATCACTTTCCTGGCTTTTTACCTGTAATTTTAATTTTTTGCACTGTTTGTACCTACAAATACAGTCCAAGTACAAGTCTAACCAAAATTATAAGCTGATATCAAACACGAGAATTCTAATTTTTTTCAATTTTATTTTCAACTAGCTTTGTAACTTGATTGCACAGTTCTTGAGTATGGACTTTGTCGAAGACAACATCATAACATGATGTCAAAAGATTAGATGTTGCCAGGCAGTAGTTAAGCACACCTTTAGTCCTAGCACCCAGGAGGCAGATGCAGACAGATTTCTGTGAGTTCAAGGCCAGCCTTGAACAGAGAGCTCTAGGACAGTCAGAGATACATGGAGAAATTGTGTTTAAAATCAACAACAACATGATTAGATGTGCCTGATGGAAGAAAGCACTCAGTAGCTAAAATTACCTGCGTATGAGTACAGCATAATACAACTCTATTTCCTACAGAGTTACTGCTATGCCCAATCACAGTTTCCCAAGACCTCTTCCTGCCAAATGTTACTTTTCAGAAAGTTATGGAAGATGGCCACTATTGTTCTCCGAGGACAATGCCTGCCTACCTCACTGCTCACCAAGGCTTTTTCTCACCCTTGCAATTATAAGATGGCAAGAACAATATCCTTTCTTGACAGAGCACTGATAGCTTTCATTTATCTGAGGTAACAGATCTTCCCAGCAGGAGCACAGTGGGATTATTCCTCTAACCCCATCCACTGTGCATTTTCTGCCTTACTCTTTAAAGCCAAATTGTGCTCCTTTACTCTTATGTTTACTCTAGACTTTTCTGTCCGTTCTTTTCTGATTTTTGCATTAGACAACCCTAGCCTGACAATGCTAAGGCCCTTCTTCTGACATAAGAATATAAAGCTAAACCTTCTCTTCAAGGTCTCATAGTAAGAAGCCCTGCTATGTTATAATAACCACAGGAAACTAAGTCATCTTTGTATTTTTCATTGTTTTGACTACTTTTTCTAAAAATGTTTCATATTTATTATTTTCTTGCCTTCATTTTGGCACAATATGAAGTGTGTGTGTGTGTGTGTGTGTGTGTGTGTGTGTGTGTAGGGGGGGTGTTCATGTGTGTGTGTGTGTGTGCACATGTGCCTGGATACATGTGGAAACCAGAGATCCACACTGGATATTTTTCTCTATTATTTTCCCCGTAGTTGTTGTTATTTGAGAAGGATCTCTCACTGAAGCCAGAGTGTCACCAATTCAACTAGAATGGCTGGCTAGCAATCCATTCCTGTCCATGCCTTCTGGGTACTCAGATAGCAGCTGGATTTTTAAAGAGGTGCTTGGGATCAGAACTCAGATTGTCATATGTGCATAGTAAGCATTTTAACGATTGAGCATCTCAACTCCCCACTCCCAACATTATGTTTTAATCATCTCATTTTTCTGTTTGGGAAAGATTATACTGTAGTTACATTCTTTGGATGTTTTTCTTAAAAACTACATTTATTTAAAGCCTAAATTATTTAGTATTTGCACCACTATTGAACAATAATGACCATAATGATACACCTATTGGCTCCTCTCTAAACTATATGTAACTGCTAAGCAATATTTTAGCTCTACACTAACCCCTAAAATCAAACATGTGGCAACATGAGCATTTTCCCTACATAATGAATTATTCTTGAATTTATCAAAATATTATTCACTTTGTATATTATTCCTGTTTCATACCAGACCATTCATATAAGACTATTTTTATTCTGTCTTAAAGTTTTATCTACTCTTTCTTTTTTTCTATTTGCAACTTTAATAGAATGTAATTTGAATATAATCAATTGCACATATTTAAAGTCAACCATTCTTTGAATATAACAGGTACATTAAATCACTGAGAGATATAGAAAATTTTTATCAGCACAAAATTTTTAAGCCCCTCCATATACAGCAATCACTTATTACAACTGTAGATAGGCTTCCTGTCCATGGAATCTTTGATAAATAAACTAATTTTGTAGTCTTTTAGAACTGGTTTCTTGCTCTCATTGTAATTATTTCAAGGTTTACTTGTATCAACAATTGCTCATATTTATTACTGCAGGACATCCTGTTGTGTAAATATGATACTGCTTGTTTATGTCTATTCCTTGGTGGACGTTGGGTTAGGGCTAGTGTTTTGGCAATAATAAATATGATAAGATCATTCTTTTTAAGTCTTCCTGTAACAAATGCACACACAAGCACACATACACACTCATAGTTTTTGCAAACGCACACATTAGTGAAATGACATAGAATAGATGTTGGTTAACTATTTAAGAACCATAATTTTTAAAAGGTTTGCCTTCTTATATATTCATATTAACAACTTTATTTGTCTTGTACTTTTGGCAATATAATTACTCTAATTTTTAAATCATTTTAGTGGTTCTTATAGATGTGCAGTAAATCACATTTGCAGTAACAGAGTTCAAACTCAAGACAGAAGCAGTGTACAACTGTGCTATAGCCCTACACTCCACATTAGTGTGTTGGTTGGTTGGTTGCTCTTTTCTTTTTGAGAAGTTTTTCATATAGAGAAGAAAAAATGAAGACTAAGATGAAGATGAAGAATACAAAGAAGAGGAAAAAGAAGAAGAAGGAGGAAGATGAGGAGAAGACGGAGAGGAGGAGGAGAAGGAAGAGAAGGAGGAGGAGGAGAAATAAATACCACATCCAATGCATTCTTACTTTGAATTTAGTTTAAAATATCCTGATAACCAGTTTGGCATATTCTAAAATGATTTTTAACTGAACTTAATGATTTGTTTCTAAAGAACAAAACACTACATCACTGATAAGACACCATCACTATAGCTAGATCATAAAAGAACTACGGCCTCTGTCTTAGGCTGCCTCTCTTAAGAGAAAGCTGCCATAGAAAATTCACAGATTTTATTCTTTCAAATATTTCCTTTGTTCGGGGGAAATTTTAATTTCTCTTTCTATGCTTATTTTCTTTCCTTAGATGTTTGGTAAACTTACTCATTCTATTGTCTGAATATCCGTGCCTTTCTATGCTCTGACAATCCTGCCTGTTTACTTTGGCCACACTCTGTTTCCTTGTTTTGTAGCGTTTATCTGTATAGTTACAGTGCATAGAACATTGATGTGGAGACTTTTTCAGGCCCATGTTCAAAATGGTTTGTTCCTCAGTAAGTGATCTAATTCTTTTGCCGGACACCTGGGGCACCAGTAGATTCTGGGCTACCTTAATCAACCCTTGCCTTGAGGTCTTAGGGATCACAAGCCAATATTCTCAGTTTTGGAAGCAAATACCTAAGAAGGTCGGATTCTCCTTCTGAATTCTTAAGGAAGATTTGTTCTCCCTCAGCTCTCCTCCAACATTCAAGATGTGCAGCCTCTTCATAAACTCTTCTTCCTTTCACCCCTTGTATAGATTCATTCCCAATCCATCAGCACCACCAGGACACTATCTGTTGTTTTTCACCTTCTGTAAAACACTCTACCTCCGACACTGATGGGTGAGTCCCATCAGTGGGACTTCTCTCACTAGGCTTTTTCCACTGTTTCCAGTTCCTCAAGACTTGGATACCACATTCCTTTTCATTGAGCCAGAGTAATGCTACTCAAGGTATAAGACTATGTTGATTAATGGTCCATCTTGTTCGACAAATTGAAGCTTGCATTTAGATGTTAGTGTCAGTACTACTGCCTTCTCACTAGCTCACTAATGGAGTGGGGAAAAATGTAATTGTTTACAATGATAGTATGGTATTGACCACAGCTTTTTTCCAGAAACCAAAAATTACTCTTCAAAATTTGCAAGTTTCTAATGAAGTATTAACTAATTTTAGAATTTTCAATCATTGGCCTAGCAAAATCATTTAGAAGCTTTATTGTTTCCCAGTGACACACATACAGATTTGTCTAAGCATGTGTAAATGGAGCTTTAGGGGAAAGGGAAGTTCACTCTACTTTTCTGTCATCAGAAAGAAACATGGTAGGAAGAGAGGAGTCTCAGTACTCAACCTCATCCAACATCCATCTCTGAAAAGAGGAATGAGGCAAACTGTGGTTAATAATCTAATGTGAATGAAATGACTATCCAAAAAATACCAACACTGCTCTGAAGATCTTTGGAAGACTTCTCAATAAACCTGTGTACCCAATCAGACTCACAGACCTTTCTAGGTTCTAGATTCATTGAGGGGTGGAGGGGTAGAAGAACATTACTTCACATTTCATCTCTGGGCAAAGAAAGCTAGGATACAAAGTCATTAGCCCACCCAGCTCTGAAGCTTGTATATTGCCTACTTCACACTGGGAGGAATTCACGTGTCCTGGAATCCCAGGGTACTTCTCTAGTTCCAGTCATAGTAATGATATTCACATTCCCCAACTCTTGTCCTCTGAAATTATCTCTTTAATCCTGTAGAATAAACACCCACAGGAGCTTTATGCTCAGGCTAATAAAACATAGTGACTTAAAGTGAACCTCAACTTCTATTTTAGATCATTCTTTGGGTTGGCTGCTGCTCATAATTTTTATGTGCTTTTGGTGTATTTTATCACCCATTAGAAGTTTGCTATGTAACTTCACAGTAGATCATGCTCAATTTATAGGCCTTCCTATTTTAATAACTGAGGAGGTTAATAGTTTTGTATATTTGACTTGATGGCAATAACACCTTTTCTTGAAGGGCCCAGAAATTTTTCTTCCTTTAGCTAAGAAATAAAAATCATTGAAATGAAGGTTTCTCTTAAAATAGAGCAGATGCATTGTAGATTTCATGAGAGCAAAATAATAATGCTTTCATGAAAAGCGACATATAAAAAAACAGAGAGTTGTCATTTGCTGGAATCAAGTATTGATTTAGTGATACCATCTATATTTCATTTTTTGAGGGACTGAAATCTAACTCCTCAGCCAAGGCTGACCTGGAATTCATGACCCTGCTTTGACCTCAGTCTTCTGAGTGCAGAGATTAGAAGCGTGTATTACCATGTTTCTGTCACGTCTAACATGACTAACTCACTGGACAGTCATGGAGACCTATTATGGTAACCCAGCTTGGCTGAAATTAGCAGGAAAACACTTACCATCCAGCTTCTGCTGAGGAGGTGGTTATGGATGAGCTAAGGTCCACAAGACATGGTCTCATTTCAAAGAGCCACCAACCTCATCTGGTAACTTGACAAAGGGTGCTCACTTCAACAAGACTCACTCTGGATTGCCTAATGGTCACATACTTAACAGACTGTCACCGCTCATCACATTTCTCAGACACGTCTCAGGTGATTTTTCTAAATGAACCCCAGTTGGTAGATAGCTTTTGTTCTGTTTTTAATAAGATGGACATGTCAGTATAATTGACACAATGTCCTCTTGGGAGCCCAAGCTGCTCAGTGGCAGAAGTATTTAAAAATGAGCTAACAATATGTAGAGGAATGTTCAAACCATGCTCCCCTTCTCTACATACATGACAATAAATGAGAGATGGGGCTAAACACATGGGTGGAGATCAGGTGACATGAAAGCAACTTGTCAGGTGGAAGCAAACCCAGCCTGAAGCTCGTTTTACCAGTCAAACATTTGCCTGGGAACTTTAAGGACAGCCTGGAGTTCTGAATTCATATCCTAGCTTTGCCACTAATTAACTGTAGAGTCTTATATAAGATTCTCCACTCTTCTGGGCTGACAGACTTTTCACTTTTCACCCTCTACCTTTTGCCTATTGCATCAAACTAACCTATTTCCCATGTCTAAAAAAAGAGCTATATCAAGACTCATCATGTCCCTCAGTTGTCTACATGTGACCTAGAGTGATAGGAAGGTGTCACAATACATAGAAACTTACTGTGAGGATTTTGTAATCTAACCTACATATCAGAAGTTTTTGCCATAAGAAAGCAGGAACTGGGGCAAAGAGATGGCTTAGAAGTTAAGAGTACTCTCTGCTCTTCCAGAGGACACTGGATCAATTCCCAGCACCCACATGGCAGTTCACAACTGTCTGTAACTCCAGTCTTAGGAGATCCAACACCTTTACATAGATATACATGTAGGCAAAACAGCCAGCAATGCACATAAAAAATACAAAGGAAACATTTTTAAAGGCTTTGGGGAGGGTTATTGTTGTTTTGTTTTGTTTTGTTTATAAAAAAGAAAGCAGGAAGTTCCCTGCACCATGGCTGAGCATAACGAATGACCACAGAGAGAAGAAAGCGTAGGGGAATAAAACCAATCAAAAGAGAACTCAGGTGATACTTGAGTTGGACCATCTACGATGGTCAGGGCTTGTTAGGGGTGAAGTACAGCGAGGGGATTCAAGTACGCAGAGCAGCATGAACGGTACTCAGGAAAACATGTGTCTTCTGAAGGGAACAGTGATTTACATGCACGAGATAAACTCACTAAGTCTTTGGGTGTAAAGCTGACTGGAAAGATGATAGTGAACCATATCCAAGACACTGAAAAAGACCTTGAACACTTACACTTGATGCAGATGGAGGGCAAAGAGTGGAAATTGTTTAACATAAATTATTTTTAGCATAATGTTTTATTTATCCTCTGAGAATTGTATGTATGTATACAATTATACTTTGCTTACATCTAACCCCTCCAATTCCTCCCAACCCTTCCACCACATCTCTTCCCGATTTCATGTCTTCTTTGTGTTTTTATATACCACTGAGACCACTTAATGTCGCCATATGCACATGGTCATAGGGCTATCCACAGGACCATGACAATCTAGTAGGAGTCATATCCTTATGAAAAATTAACTCTACCTAAACCAACAGCTGTCCACTGTCAATAGTTCCTCAGCTAAGGGCGGGGCCATAGGAGCCTCCCACATCTATGCTGGAACAAGTACAACCTTGTTCTTGTACAAGTCTAACATAGGCAATCAGAGATTCTTTGAGTTCATAAATGCCATAGATTATCATGAGCAGAAAATACGTCTGCATTTTATCCGACTTCTGGCTCTCCTAACCGTTTGAAAATGTTGCCTGAGCCTTGAGGGAAGGGAGTGTGAAGTTGATGTCCCATTTATAGATGAACACACTTTGACCAGCTTCTGTATTAACCCCCATCCACTGAACAAAGAAGCATGTCTAATGAGGACTGGGAACTGCACTCATCTATAGGTAGAAAAATGAGTACTTAGATGGTGGTTTAATACTATGTCCAGTTAGCAAAACGTCAGTACTAAGTTGTGTCCAACTGCCTGTGACTAGTGGGAATTCTTGTGATGTGGTGGGGGATGATGTAAAAGGGGATTGTGAGATCTGGATTGCTGGCTCAATGCTTAAGAGCACTTACTGCTCTTGTGGAGGACACAGGTTCATTTCCTAGTGACCACATAGCAGAACACAGACATCTGCAAATCCAGTTCCAGGGTATCTAACATCTTTTCTGATCAGGTATACATGTGGTGAGCATACATACAGAGCATACATACATATAAGCAAAACATTTATACACATAAAATAAATAAATATGAAAAATGTTTTAAAGAAAACAGAAGAGTGGAAAGAAGGGAAGGAGAGGACAGAAGAGGAAAAAAAAATCTCTTTGCAGTGCTAGATGGGAAACCAAATATGAAGAGCTATCCTAAGTCCCCAACTGTGGGAAATACCTCTTTATGAAAACAAAAAAGTGATCTGCCTCAGTCTAAGACTCTGGATTCACACTCCACAGGCTTGTCTGGAACCTGAGTCATCTCTCTCCCCTGGACTTTCCAACCCTTCTGTCAAGCTGCTTTCCTCCGTCTGCATATGGAAATGCTTAAGCCTTGCCCACCCTATCCCAAAAAACTTCTATCCACTACCAGTATGATGCAAGCTACACATTCCTAGATGACTTCTCTGACATTTTAGGCTTCCAGTCTTGCTCCATATCCTTAAGCTGAGCATGCTTAGCAATGCGTCCATTTTTTGAATTAAGATAAACTGAGCATGATTCATAAAGGACATCTTAAACTAAGCATGTTCAGTAATGTTGCCCACCTGCAAAACGCTTCCTTATATGAGTATGCATAGGCTTTCTAAATAAAATGTCTATGTTGTATTTGTTGGGCATTTAGAATAGCTTCAGTGTTCCTCTTACCTGATTCAGTAAGTAAATACTTCTCCATTTTTTTCATCTCCTGGTTGTGATTATTGGCTTTGCAATTACAAAGAGGAGAACCCATTGTGTTCAATTATACTTAGCTTGATTCTTCTCTGCTCTACTAAACAGGCATTGCTCCTGAAAGTCATTGAAAGCCTTTGGCTCTTTGCCTGGCTGCAAGCCTGATCCTCTCCTCCTTAAGTAGTTAATTGTTTATGCCCCCTGTCAGACCAATATCAGATCTGTCTCCTCCTTGGTGCCACTGTCTCTTCCCTGCCTGATACCCTCAGTCCTGTTTATGGGCTCCTCACCCTCTGTCCATAAATGACCCCAGTTCAATTCCAGGTACAAGTTTATCCTTGCTCTGTACATTTTACTCTTTGGCTTAAGTCAGTATCATTCCAGAGCAAAGACATTGTGTGATAGGGAAGGACAGGGCTCGGATTTTTCCAACTTGTATTCATTTTAAGTTTAATTTTCTCTTTGATGGAGAATTTCTTTGATTATCCGTCTCTATTCTAGGTACCTGAAGTCAAGATACCCTTTGGCTTCTGTTAAACTACTTGCTTGCAAAAAAAAAAAAAAAAACAAAAAAAAAAACAAACCTCCTCCTGTAGCTACCAAGCAAGCTACCAGGATGTGATTTTGCCTTTAAAAACCTCTCACTCTAAGCACCTAAACTTACATTTGGGTCCTAAACACCTGAGTATAGTCCCAGCCAGCTGGAGCAAAGACTTTCAATTTGCTAGACTGAGTCTAAGTGGTCTTCTTTGGTGGACTCCCCATAATAACTGACTTTCTGAACATCTGCATTCATATGGTCATTTTCATCTCAAATGGAACTTATTCAAACTTTAATTTATTTTGATTTATCTCCACTAAATGTTCAAACTCCTTATCCAATCTGCCATTTATTAAAATGGCCAAAATACCTATAAATGTCCATATCTGGTAGCATACAGCATCTTTCATTTCTTTCTCTTGCTCCTGTTCACTTCCCATCAGCGAGAGTCTTCTTCACTGCACCTTTTCTGGTGCATTAGAATTCCAGGGAGCCAGTGTTTCTATAAAGAAAGTTTGCAACGCCTTTTTCCTCTGAGAAACAACTGATAAGCTCAGGAGCATTTGAGGAAGAAGTGCTTAAGTGATGATATGGTTTGTATACTGGGAAAAAGAGATGTCTTATTCTACTGGATTGACATTCATTGGTAATAAAGAAATGTTTTGAGTTTATGTAGAAACCCTAATATTAAATATGTTCTTGGAAATCTGCTTTTACAGCAATTGAATTGTACCTGTTTGTAAGCATACATTTAATATGGTAAATGTGATGTTACTCTCAGAACCCTCAGGAGCAACATCTGTTATTGGGTGATAAGGTACACAGTTTTAATGCCTCAAATTCCTGAAGCCAGGATACAACTGGTTGGACTTTGCCTGTGAGGTTGCTTTGAGGGGAGGGGTGGTAAGGTACCAGCTACAGGCAGACACAAATGTTATGAGCCCTTTAATGATCAAACACTTGTTTCAGAGGCTGCCAAGGGGATCCCAGCAGCCCATCTGCCAGAGCCCTTTTCTAGGTCCTGTTTGCTATGACTGATACCTCTCTAAGGGTGTCATAGGTGTAAATATACTCCCCCACTCAAAAACAACAACATGACCAAGTCCTCATTTCTGTGTGGTGTGAACATGGCCTCAAAAAGAAAATTTTTGCAGTCAAATTGAGGTCATACTGCTGTAGAGGTGACCTGAATCCAATGACCATATCAGAGCAAACCTGGAAGCCACAACACATAGAGAAAAAAGCCAGGCAGAAAGAACATGAATAAAAGGAACTGATACATCTAACCACAAACCAGGGAACATCAATGGTTACCAGAAGCTTAGAGAGAAAGAAACTCCTTCATGGAAACTCAGACAAAGGCTTGTTTTTTAGACTTTTGACTTTCTAGAACTAAATAAGTTTTCATTGTTTTTAAGCCACTCTGTTTGCCTCACAGAAACTCCCAGAAATAAATACAGTGGTTCATCCTTAGGTGAGGCAGAAATAATAGCCAAAAGACAGGCTGTAAAAACTCCTCAGAGAATGAGTAACAACATAACCAATCTTAGGCATCTTAGCTGGTTTTTCTGGACCTTCATGTCATCTTTCCTAAATTGTATGGTGGGCTCTGGGATGATCTCTCTGCTTTAGTCTTATATCAATGGAAAGAAAGAAGCTTAACTTCACTGTAATCATTTATTTAGAACTACTTGGCTGGACTATCTTAAGTAGTGATTATTATGTGTAAAGTACAGACTCTTCCTCAGGAGTCACCATCCTTTGCCTTATTTGTCACAGCAGCCCCTTGTAACCAGTAGCACAATGCATTGAAGGGCATAAAGATGCCACAGATCAGAAGAATCAGACCAGAACTAGATCATGAGACCAAGGCTACACAGATAGAATTCAAATCCATACTGACTAACCCAGTGTTTGCTGTACGTGACGGTTAATGTCAATTGCCAATTTAACAAGATCTACAATTATCAAGGAGACAACCTTCTGTGAGGTTGGGGTAATTTATAGATTGTGATAATTAAGGAGTGAGAACCAACTCTAATTGTGAGTAGTACCATCCCATGGGCCAGGTCCCAGACTCAGTAAAAAGGAGAAAGAGAGTTCAGTGCCACCATTCATTTCTTTCTTCTCCTCAACTACAGCTGCCTCGTAACCCTGCTGCCATGTCTTCCCTGCCACGATGGCTAGAACTCTAAACTGTGAGTCTGGTATTCTGTCACAGCAAGTAAAGTTGCTAATCTCCTATGATATTCTCTGGAGGAGCCACAGTTCAGGGCTCCAAGAGCCAAATTGAATCCTTAAGACAAAGCATGTGTCTTCAAGGAATTCTTTGAACCTCCATGCATACAAGGCATTCCCCACTCCCTCTGGAGACAGGGTCTCACACATCCTATGCAGGTCTCTAACTTGCTATGTAGCTAAAGATTGCCTTGAATTTCTCATCCTCTTGCCTATAGTTCTAAAGTGCTGGGATTCCAGATGTTTGTCACCATACCTGACTGTGTGGTCCTGGGAATTAAACCCTAGGTTTTTTGCATATTGGGCAAGCACTCCAGCCACTGTGCTAGCCTTTGTCCTGAACAGAAACACTCAATCGGGGGACTGCCTCTTATCCTGATGAGAATCAAATCATGCATCTGAAACACTGCTTGCCATCCTTTCTTTCATCCAAAACAACACTGCTTAATCCTTCTTTGGCATCCCTCAGCCAAAGCTCCTGAGCCCTCAACTTCTGGAGAGCAGTGCTATTTCTGTGATCCAAGGCTACAGTTTATTCACCTGCCAGACAGTATGCCATTATAAACTTTCCCAACAGTACATGAAAGTTAATGTTTACAAAATGCTCTGAGAGACACTGGTAAAGGTGTTAAAATGACATTAATAGAGGACATTCTGCAGTCCCCATGTCTCTTTTCTGCATGATAGGTATGCATCTCTCTTGAGCAGTAGGTAGACTCTTTGCTTCAGATGAGTTGAGCTCATTAATTAGGCTCCTACCAACAGTTTATTGCGAAGGATGCTCCATTATTGCTGTAATTAGGACCCTGAACCAACTTAGACTGTCTTACTGCAACATACAGGAGAAGGGGTTTGTCTCCTTGAAGCTACTATGCTCATAGATGCTAATGTCAAGACCATTAGCTTACACGGATAGGCAGCTCAGTTTCAAATCAGATGAGGAGATCCATTGGTAACTCTAATGGAAGCACAATAGTGACTAGTGCACTGCTTCATGGTGCTTCTTATTTCCAGACATTGGTACCATCCACACCCACAATGCCTCTATGCATCACATCAGTCTACTGCCAACAGAATACCACACCCACCCACACCCACCCACCCCAACAGGGCCAAACTCAAGCTCTTTTACCTATTTGCTACCAAGAAGCTACTGCATTATCCAGAGAATCTACAGTAAGTACTACTTCTGTAGTAAATAAATGCTCAAGTTACATAAAGGGAACATCAATAAATTCCAAATTCTGATGCCCAGGTCTGGCATCAGAAATCCTCATTCCTTTAGTTTGAGATGGGTACCAGACATTATCAGTCTCTGTGTCTCATCTCTCTTTGTCTCTGTCTCTCCCTATATATCTGTGTGTTCCTCCCACCCCCACACATACATATTTCTTTCCTATTCTTCCTTTAGTGGCATGAGTAGATAATTATTTTCTTTATAGAAGAATTAAACAGGAAATTTTTACCTTGTTTCCACACCAAAATATTATATAGAAGCTTTGTTATAGATGACCTGAGGGATATAAATGTGCCGGCAATACTAAAAAAACTCAGTTTTAATGCAACCATTTGACAACTCCCATATAGCTGGAATCTAACAGCCCTTTGTAAAAATGATTTCTGATTAAACTACAGCTCGACATTCACACTTTCCACAATACCTTTTTCTTACTATAGCAGCCCATGTGAGAACGTGATTGGCATTAAGTCCCTGGCAGATGTCTGTGCTCACCACTGCCACCAAGAACTGTGCCTGGAGACTGCATAATGAATGGTCTTATCAGTTATTACAGGTCTTGGCGGGCTCACTTCCTTGTTAGATTAAAGGGAATATAAATAGAGATAATTCGTGCAGTGTCCATCTAGAGCTCTTTTGGAACAGTTGGTAATTTTCTAAACTTAAGAAAACTTACCATATTACTTCTGAAAAGGAAGCTGTTTGAATATTTTCTAGCACTACTAGCATTACATATCAAGCAGGAAGAATAATTAAGTAAGAATAAAGGCAACAATCCATTTGACAAAAAATAGAAAAACTGAAAAAACATTTTTCATACCTTAAAAGGGGCTATAATTTAATGGAGTCTTTATAGCTTTTAATCATTCACTTTCTCATTAGACAGTACATCATTAAGCCTCATTAACATGTGCATTCTAGGTGCTGGTAACCAAGTAAGCACAGGTGCTGTGAGGAGCTAACATTCTTAAGCATTAGAACAGAGAGCCTTTCACTTGTTACCACTGCTAACAATGCTTAATAACAGTTCACTATGTTTGGAAATGTGAAATAATGTAACATCAAGACATTATGTTATTAAGGACCATCATCATATAAATACTAAGATTAAAAATAAAAGACCCAGCAGTGCCATGGAGAGAGAATTCTCTAGAACAACTGCGACCCACAGTCCTGGACGATTTCTGGTCCAGTCTAAGGAAGTTTTTATACCTCAGCTAGAAGATTCTACCCCCAATGCCTGGGCTTGACTGAAGGCATCATACATACCTTGTTGAAGTTGGAAAGTCACCTAGGAAAATGCATTGGAGAAACCCATCAGCATCAATTGCTCAGATGGTTGAAGAACAAGAGACCTTTAGCAGCACTGAATGTGTTACCAGCAACTGCAAAGGCTTCTTCACAAAGGGAAGGACTGCAAGCAAGGATTCTCAGCAGTGAATAAGAGGAGAAACTGCAAAGAAACTGAGCTTTGGTGTCTGCTTTTAAACAGCAAAAAACTGGGAAAGGAGGCTCAGAATAACTGGAACTTATTTTTACAAAGAAACAGTACCAATTTTTTTCAAGGACCACCAGAGAATTTGAGGAGCTAAGATCATGTAGGGAGGTAGGCTGGAGGTTTCTCCTGCCCTGAACCATTTATGATGCCTAGAAGAGAGTCCTTAGTTACGTGTAGAGTGTACTCCCAGATGGCAACCTTGCCTGTCATTTTTCAGGAGCTGTCTATCTTGCTTTTTGAAACAAGGTCTACCACTAGACTTGGGACTCACAGATTAGCTTGGGCTAGATGGCCAGTAAGCCCCGGGGAGCATTCCTAGAACTGGGATTTCTAGCTTGTGGCACCATGCCCAGCTTTTTATGTGAGTGCTAGTAGTTGAACTCAGGCCCTTGTGTGGCAAGCACTTTACTGACTGAGCTACCCTAAAGAAATTTTATGAAGCCTATCAAAATGTACCTAAGGAGAGTTCTGTTTCATTTCAGATAAATCTAGCAATTTCTAGGCTGTTTAATAGGAAAAACATTTTAAATTAAAAAAAAAAAAAAGAAAGAAAGAAAGAAAAAGAAAAAAAAAAAAAA
>JADRCD010198202.1:0-10286 GCA_019843815.1 Montemys delectorum
ACACATACAGAAGAAGACTGCCTAGTCTGCAGAGAAGATGCACTTAACCGTCAAGGGACTTGAAGCCCCAGGGAGTGAGAAAGTCTGGTAGGGTGGGAATTGGCAGGACATCCTTTTGGAGGTAGGGGAGGAGAATGGGATGAAAAACAGTCAGATGGCAGTCACGGAGCGGGATAATGACTGGACTATAAAAAAAAACTATTAAAAAATTCAAAAACGTGTTTGGAAACTAAAAAGCTATATGAAAGAAAGCCTGCTATAATTATTGAATATTCAAATTTTCTCTTTGAAATAGAAATGATTTGCTTTCCACCTGGGTTAAAACAAAACAAAAATATCTGAAGAGACAGTTCTTGCCCTAAGCCATGTGGATTACTCAAAGTTAATAGGGGCCTAAATTAAAGCCTTATTTGCCCCTTTGAGATATATTTCTCGGTGCTGGAGCAATAGTTCAGTGATTAAGAGCATTTATGGCTGTTCAAAGGGATCAGAGTTTGACTTCCGACAACCAAATGGTAGCTCATAGCTGTTTGTAAATCGATTCCCAGTCTATCTAGTGTCCCCTTCTGGCACTTATGGGCCCTGCACACACATATTACACAGACAACACAGGCAAAATACATATACACTTAACTTTCTTTCAAAAAGATTTAAAACAAAACAAAACAAAACAAGTTTCTCCTTGTTCCCCAACACCTAAATTAATGCTCAACCAACTCCAAGGTAGAAAGAAAGACAAAGTGACCGTATGAAAACCTAGTACATGGTCTTCAGTTGAAAAGTAGAGGCTGATAGAATCTGTTTATAGTATTTATTGAATCTATTACCCTGCTAAGCACTATATATTATCTCAATGAATCCCTATAAAATCTCTTAAAGAGTTCAAATTTACTGATTTTTTTTCTTAAGATGGGATGAGAAGCTTTAGAAAGTATATTATTACCAAGATCCTGCAGCTAGCCTTAGATTCATCTAGTAACCAAGCCCATGAGTTTGTTGTTGTTATTGTTTGTTTTGTTTTGTTTTGTATTATACAACCCTGTAATATGTTCATGAATGAGGGGAAAGATGCTTCAAAGCTTAACCAGATGGGTAGAAATTAGTAGGAATGATCTGTTTTAACCTTAATCCATAAAATTCCTGAGTCCTTCTCATCATAGCTGAATTATATTATGAGCAAATGTGAATGTTTTGATGAATTAGGCTAACACTCCAATTGCCTGTACATTTCAGCTTCTCTCCTTAAAAAACCAGGGAGTGTAGACTGTACATTCTTTGTCTACCTCATCTGAATGTGTCATCACTGTCTGGGAGGCACAGAGGTGGATGCCTTCCTAGTAGGGGAGTGAAGCCTCCTTTCCATTCCCAGCTCCTATATTTGTATCATTGCCATGTACTGTGTACTTCTGAGCCAAAAATGAAGGGGCCTATGGTTTCAGCCACCTCAGGTTACGAAAGCCAAGAAAAATGTGCAAATCACATGAGGAAAAAAAGAGCAAGCCATATATTTCTTCCGTTACCTGTACTCTCTAAGGAGTTAATTTTTAGTGTCAGGATTCAAGACAAACTCTAATTATACTTCTCCTTGAATTGATTAGTATGCCATTAAAAAGTTCATGTGTTTCCATATCCATGTATATGAACCTGGTTCTGGAATGTCATCCCTGAAAACAATCTAGTAAATTAGGGCTCTTTCCTCATGAATATATAAGGACATGAGCCAATCCACTCTAGAAACTGTGCATCAATATATGCTTTGATTGTCTGGTACAACAGAAAGCTGTTGAGATCTGCAGGTCTTAGGTTCATGAATAATATTTGCCCTCAAAAGCACAATTAGAGAATGATACAATTGAGTCAAGGTTGTGCTTGGAGACAAGATTTAAAGCCTTAAACTTAACAATCACAATGAAGAAATACATAGGAAACAGTTTTAAAACATATTACTAGAAACAGTGAATTAAAGGCTGAATGATTGTACTCAACAATTTTCAAAGAAATATGGACATAACTCCTGTGTTGCATTAACAAGGAAATAGCTATTTTTCTCTGTTGTTCTTCTCTGAGTTTCTATCTTAGAAACAATACCAGAATTCTTCTTGATATTTCATACCAAGCTATCGAAAATACAGACTAAAATTAATACAATTCTGTTTATGAAGAAAGATAATCTTTATATAAACAACCAAACAACAAATAAGAGCACATGACATATGACTTGTCAACAGTCCCATAGGCAGGAAAGTATGGAAGGATATTTTTAAAGCGGTGAAAGAAAGAACTATGCCAAGAACAACTGGTTCAAAATTTCAAGAAGGAGGAAGGGAATTTAAAAAAGTTATGAAGTATCATAGGTCATTTATGAAAGCATCCTGACAGATCATAATTAGAACAAACTATATGTAGGAGAATCTAAGAGAAATTATCCATACAAAGGAAAAATCACAGACAAGTTTCAAGGATGGAATTAGACAGAGATATTGTCTAATCCAAGTTGATTTCATGCAATAAAACTGTTTCAACACATAAATATATGTCACCACATATCAAGGCTCAATGAGAGAAGGAACTTAACAATTGATTGACCAAAAGCCTGTGGGAAAAGAATACATTTTCTCAGTACAAACCCTCTAAAGAGGAAAACAGAAGAAAATATCCCAGCATGAAAAAAATGAGACACAAACTTAAGCTTAACATTTCACATAACTAGAAAACTGGAAAAATTCCATGCTAATCAGAATAGAGACGTGAGTATCAACTCCCACTATATGGGATGGGTGAATGCCCCACCAGAGCTGGAGGGACAATTTTTAACAGATGTAAACAGGGATGTGACAAGGAATATTTCCCCAAATATAACTCAAAATGTCAAAGCTTACAAATATATCAGGTGGGGTGAGATGTCTTTAGTACAAGCACACAAGAAGTAGGTGCAACCTCTGGGAAGAGAAACCAGAGTGATCTACTTGGAGTGTTTTGGTGTTCAGAAAAGGCTACATATTAAGACTTCATAGCTTACTAATTGTTGTATTACAATGAAGAGACACCATGACCAAAGGGACTTTTATAAAAGAAACATTTAATTGGAGGTTGATTACAGATTCAGAGGGTAAGGCCAGGATTAGCATAGCAGGATGCCTGGTAAGCAGGTTAGCAGACATAGGTGTGAAAGCTTAAATAGCTCCAATAATTGGGGATGAAGCATTCAAGCATATCAGCATATGGAAGCCTTTATCATTTAAACTGCCACATTTCACTCACAGACCCACAAAGATCTATAGCTATGTCTTAATGAAAAAATGCATTCAGTGCAAACTCAAAAGTCTCCATGGTTTTTTCACAATCTCTCAACACAGTTTTAAATTATGAATCATATCTGAGACTCAAGAACATCTCTTAACTGTAACCCTTTATAAAAACAAAACATATTTCCAAGACATAATGGAGCAGATTCTATATTTCTGTTCCAAAATGGAAGAAAGAAGACATAATGATTAAACATTTCAAAGTGAAACCAAAGAACAGGAAGACAAGTCCAAATTCTGTAACTCCATCTTCAGTGACAAAGGACTTCAATGTCTCTTCTATTTTTGCTTTACCAAGCATAATACATTTCTCTGTCATGGGCTAGTTTGACTCCCTTTCTGTATCTCTTCTTGATAAGTGTCCCAAAGATATGACATCTTCAACATCTTCCGGTTTCCAAGGCATTCCATCCCAGGCTTCACATTCTCAACTTTACACAATGGCCTATCCTGATTTTCTTTCAGGGACTCCTTTGCCACATTCCTGGCCTCAGGGATTTTCTTGACTGCAACAGGAGAGTTCCTAGCCCTGTTCTTGATTTTAAATCCAGAACCATTCATGATGTTACCTACAGTGTTATTTCCATAGTTCAGTGTTCCTCTCCCACCGCACACAGGGTGAAGAGGCAGGCAGATCCACATGATTTAGAAGCCATACTGGCATCCTTATCAGGTTACATTCCAGCCTAAAGTACATAGTGAAATTCTTGTTTCCAAAACAAAAAAAAATTCAAGGTACATTTTCTACATTGACTTACAATCCTCAAAAATGTGCTTAAAAAAAAACAAACCAATAATAGCATGAGTATTAGAACACCAATTGTATTGGTTTAGATGAGAATCCACCCCGACCGCCCCCCCCCACTGACTTACGTATTTGAACACTATGCCCTCATTTGGTCACAATGTATTGTGAGGTTTATTTATTGAAACATTAGTGAATAAAGTATGTCATTGGTTGTTAACCCAGAGGGAAACAAAAAGCCATAACTGTACATATTTTTCTCTCTTCCTCCTTAATGATTGTAGATGCAGATGTGAATTTTCAGTGTTCTGTTCAACCAATATGGCTGCCTTTTGAAAAAAAACAAAAAAAACAAAAACAAAAACAAAAAACCCCTCATCCTTCCATGATAGACTCTTTTCTCTCTGGCGCCATTAGTCAAAGTAAATTCTTTTTTATATAAACTGCATAGGCTATAGTGCTTTAAGAAAAAAGGCCCACTTATCTCCTATGAATAATCATGTTCTAATTGGATTTAGGGCTTCTATTCAGAGACAGAATTCAAGTCAGATTATGAAACTTGCTTAGTAACAGGAAATATAATAAATGATGGGCACTTGTTTTCCTAAAAACTACCAATGTGAAACCTCCTTGTTAATACTTGCTGATATTCAACGTAAACTTCTGTACTAAAGTTTCATCAATAACCTTTCCTATTGCATTACACAGACATTAGTACAGAAAACCATAATGGGTCAAATCAAAATATTAAATGGTACCAAAGTTCCCCTATGCTACGTGGAGCATCTGTACTACCCCCCTCCATGACTAGACAAATGGTGATGCCTACATCAATCTGAGGCGGTACCCAAGTTTTTGATATATGAAGAAGCAATACTATTATTCTTGTGTACTGAAGAATATGCTTGGAAGTCCAAAATAATATAGATCAAGGAACATAGAAACTTGTAACTTCTAACCTGGAGAATCCGATTCTTCAAACCATAAAGGGCTGGGAATATCTGTCCCGAGGAAACCATGTTTTTTTCTCTGATGATGTTGTGATATTCTGTACTCCCTGTGTAAAACAATGATTGAATAGATCCCTCTATATTCTGTCCAGATTTATTATATTCTTTTACTGACAATGTACTATTCCTTTTTTTTCTAGGATAAATGCTATAGAAGTTGCTGATAACTTCTTGACAACATTAATTTGCATAAGACATAGTTTTTGTTTTTGTTTTGTTTTTTGTTTTGTTTTTTGAGACAGGGTTTCTCTGTATAGCTCTGGCTGTCCTGGAACTCACTCTGTAGACCAGGCTGGCCTCGAACTCAGAAATCTGCCTGCCTCTGCCTCCCAAGTGCTGGGATTAAAGGCGTGCACCACCACAGCCCGGCATGATTACGTATTCTAAAAGATGTTTAAGGGCTGAGGACAAAGAAGAGTCAGAACTGAGGGACAGGGAGAGGCGAGAGGAATGGAGGTGAGAAGAACTGAGATGAGAGAGGAACTGAAGTGAGGAGCAGTTTTTAGACAAAACACTTTTTAGATTAGAAGGAGAATGCAGAGTGGAATAACTTAGAAACTATTGTAGTAATATAGAAAACGGAGATACCCCATAAAAATACCAGAAAGCAAGGAAGTCCACTTACTCTTTAAATAACGGTTTTTAAGAGAGTTTACAGAGCAAACACTCATCCTCAAGGAATGCACGCTTCCAAGAGATAACCCCCGGGAGAGCGGATCTCCCCCACCCCACGTGCGTGTCACGGGGGTCTTATCCTAACCAGAAGGAGACAGTCAATAGAAACTAAAGATAAAATGTAACTAGCCCATGTTGTAAAGTGTAAAGTGTAACCAGCCCACGTTGTAAGCTGTATAATCCTTTTCTGAAAATGGTATAAATATACAAAGCTTTGTTTCCTCTGGGTCCTCTGTTCCCAATTACAGAGTGACCCTGGTATACCAGTTTCAATTAATAAATTAATCTCATGCTTTTGCAGCGGTCTCCTTCCTGATTCTTCGAGAGTGGGGCACCCAACTCAGGTTATAACATCTTGGTGCATGGGCCTGGAAATTCTCACCATGCGAGAAGCCCGAGAAGGGTCCCCCCTCCTGTGGAACCAGTGTCTGGAGGTCGGAGGAGTTTGTGCACACTTAACAGGTACCGCGGTTATTTTTCTGTATCTGTGTCTGAAATCTGTATCTGTATCAGTAATCTCTGAGCAGCTGTACCTGGTTCTGGGCTGCTACCAGTTTTCAGGTGGTAACAGGTAGACGTATTGCAGATGGGAACCAGGTCCAGGAGGGTCTGGCTCTGTCTTGGAGTAGCAGCAGTCTGTTGTTCTGGTCTACTGTTTGGAGTGCTTATGGCAGGGGCACTCCTGTCTGTCTCTCTGTGATTTGGCTTTGATTCTGCTGTTTGGAGCGCTGGTGGCAGCAGAGGCACTCTGTCTGTCTGTATCTGGCCCCTGCTATGTACAGGGATAATTGATTTTTCTCGGCGGTGGAGTGGCAGGCACAGCCTAGCAACTCTGTGATTTGGCTTTGAGTATCTGTCTCTCTCTCTCTCTCTCTCTCTCTCTCTCTCTCTCTCTCTCTCTCTGTGTGTGTGTGTGTGTGTGTGTGTGTGTGTGTGTGTGTGTGTGTAAGTATCTGTAACTGGGCTCAGGTGTCTTTCTTTGTGGGGAAGTTGAGTGGTCTGTGTGCTGTTTCTCTGTGTTTCTTGGTATCTTGTTCTAATGAGTATTTGGATTCTAGACCAGTAACATCCAAGCCCTGTTTTCTGTATACTATATAAGCCTGGTTTTCATTGTGTGCACACACTCATACACTCAGATTAAGGACAGAGCATTCGAGCTTCAAGCCTCATGTGGTCCGCAGCACTCCCCTACCCCCACCCGGGGCCCAGAGCACTCGGGCCTGGGGGTGGGGTGTGTGTGCAGCACCTGTCCAGAAGAGGTGGCTGCTTTAGACCCAGTGTGTTTCAGGTGGCCTCAGATGTACCTCAACTGCTGAGCTGCCAGATTTTTCATTTCTCTTTTGTAATGACTGTAAAAGCCTTATGCCATTTTTGAGAAATACACTCAGACTCAGCACTTCCTTGTGTTGACTCTGTTTGTCACTCACCGAATTTTTTGCCCACCTGACCAGAACTCTCATCCCTCTGAACAAGAGGACCCTGCAGTGAACCCAGTCTGTGGCAGTTCATGATCAACTAATAGGACTTGGCTTCCATTTGCATTATTAAAATCAGTTGGTTTAAAGGCTGTGTGTTAATTGTATCTTAAGTCAAACTCAACAAACTATTCCAAGCTGTTCATATGTGAAGTGCATTGAAATCAAACTCTTGAGTGACATTCTTACTGTCACACTCACTCCAGTGCAATCTTTTGCAATTGAGCTTCAAAGGTCCTGAAGGCCATGCATATTCTCTGAGAAAATTAGAATGCATGTAGTGTATTCACTGGGAGCTTTTGGGTTTGCCTTTCTCTACTAACAGGGCGGTGCCCTTTGTTTTCTGCTGTGTAGGGTTAGTAGAGCTGTTAAGTGATATCTTTCTCATTCTCAGTGTGGCAGATTTCTCCTCTATTTTATCATATTGTATGTTTCACAACTACAGTCTGTTGTATTTGTTCTACCTCTGATTTTTTTTTTTTTTGGTGAATTTCTTGACTTCATTTAATTGTTATTCTTCTTGTTTAGCTAACTGTGTAACTTTTAAATTCCTCAACGAATTGAGAAATATCTGCATTTGTTTTCTAGAGATTTATTTTAGTTTTTTATTTATCTTGATCTTTGAAAGTTCTCTTGATTGTTGTTTGCACTTGACAGTGTAAAAAATATGAAGTATTTTACCAGAAATATGGGAAAATGTAGAGTAATTCTGCTGAAATGGTAGGGAAGAAATACGAAATGCCTCTGGTGTCTGACTAGGTAAGATCACGTAGATATGAAGTTAGTGATAAGTGGCATCTGTTCTCCAATACTTACCCTAATATTCTTCAATAAGAAATTATAGAAATTTACAGTAACTATTAAGATAATTCCATGAGATGATACAAACATAACTATGATATGTATGCATATGTACATAACAGTGATTCTATAATAATGTAAACATAATATCTGTTATCCACACATGTATAATGAATGCTTACTTTGTAACACAAGAAGAACATAAGATAGTTTTGTTAGTATAACGCATAGTTAAACGAGCTAGGAGACCAGACATATGTCACATATTCCAAGTTTCTTGCAGAAGTGATTAAGGAACAATAAACCAAGAGCTAAGAGGTGGTTCAGCACTTAAGAGCACTTGGTGATCTTGTAGGATCAGTTCTCTATATAACATAGTGACTTAACAATCTTCTGGCACTCACATTCCAAAGGCTGCTGCAGGCACTGCATTCACTAGGTGCACAGACTTATCTGTGGGAAAACACTCATAGACATAATAGTAAGTGCACAAAGTGCAAAAATTCTAGAGGTCTTACTTCTGTCAGAGTCTAGATATTTGCTGCCTTATATTAATATATCTGTGCCTATTGAAACAATCTTGTCTCCTTCAGATTTGAAGAGTAATATGGTCATTGTTTTCTTCAAAGCTCCAATGTGATTTCTCCTGTTTGCATTCCTACCAGCAGTTACAAGACTGTTCTGATTTGCCATTTCCTAAGCTGTTTTTGGCCATGTGATTTTTTTTGAAAATATTTTGAGGAATGTCTTAATATATAGTTGTTGCTGGTTTGAAACTCACTATTTAGACAAGGCTAGCAGCAAAATACAGTGTTACACTTGTCGCTGCTTCAAGAGTGGAAAGGTTAAAGTTGTGCCCATTGTACTTGGCTCTGTTGTTTTCTTATTTTTGTTATTTTCATTTCTGGTGAATAGGTGTTTTGGCATAATGTATTTCTGTGCAACACATGTGCTTAGTGCCTATGGAGATCATGTATAGGCATCATATCTGTTAGGAAGATAACAATGGTTGTGAGCCAGATTAATGGTGCTGGTGTTTGAACCCAGGTATTCTGTAATAATTGTAGCTGCTCTCACCCACTGAACAATCTCTTGACCCACCTATTTGTTTTCTTTGTGTAAGCCATTCTTCCTAGTAGGAGATGGAATATCAGGGTGTTCAATTTGTTATTTTCTCAAGGCTAATTAGTATAAATGTATTAATGAATACTTTGGGGGGGACTCTGGAAGCCTTTTAGGCTACAATCTATGAGATTTATCCTAATTTATTTTCAACACGCTCATCATTGGTACAAGAAAACTGGGAAGTTTATTTTTTTATTTTTTATTTTTTTAACTTACATATTCTTCAATGTTCCTAATGTTGTCAAGTATAAAGTTTTCTGGTGGTGTTTTCAAGTTATAAATACAATCATACCATCAACAAAATGGTTGAGTTAAACATCTTAATTTTCTAGTGTATCTATTTGCTTCTTTGTCTCTTTCAAATTTCTGCAGTTTGTTACTTTACCATTATTGTTACATGTGTCTAGACTCTTGTATTTATGTCTGTGCATCACACATGTGCAGAGACAACAGAGGCCAAAAGATGGCATGGAATTCATTGGAAATAGACTTAAAACTTTGACAATTTTAATGCATTGCCGTTTGAATGTTGCTCTAAAACCCCAGTATTCTGGAAAAACAGCCAGTGTGCCTACTCATCGATCCTCACTGTACCCTCTAGAGCTAGGTTAAAACTATAGTAAATACAATTGGGAAGAATGTGACACTTTGTCTTATTACAGTGTCAGCTCGGTACTATACATGTTCTTCTTTCTGAACTGTAACTAGAGTGACCAATATATTCTTCATCGTGTTGAGGTGTGCTTCCTTTATTCTGATTTGTACTAGGGATTTTGTGGTGACTTTTGAACATTAGTGGACGAAATACTGTTATTGCTGAGATTTTTTTTTCTTAGTGGTTTTAATTCAGAAGGTTTGGTGACATTTTGGCTGATACATTATTGTTCATGTTGTTTTCTATTCCCAGTGAGTGTTAGTCTTTCCTGTGTTATACATGATGGTTTCTTTCATGTCACTAATATTCGTTTACTACTTACATGAAATATACTCTTTTATGTATCTTTGTGGATAATTCATGTCCAGTTCTTCTGTGCATATTTTATCTGATTATTACCTAAGAAGGATCCTGGGTGAAAACTCTGTGTAAATTTTTTCCCACCTTTCCTTTCCTTTCCTTTCCTTTCCTTTCCTTTCCTTTCCTTTCCTTTCC
>JADRCD010198203.1:0-16033 GCA_019843815.1 Montemys delectorum
TCCAAGGGAATAATTAAAGCATATTATATTCTGAAAGAAAAAATACTTTATGAAAAAACTTTCACGTGGTAAAAATTTGACATCTGCCCTGCATCTTTATTAAAATATCTGCTTTTACTGATAAAGAAAAAAATCAAGTAACAGATGTCACTGAGGGGAAAGAGCACATCAGAATTTTAAAATATATTTCTTTTATCTATGTTCATGACTGAAGTCTTAAAGAGACACAGCCAAAACTTGCTGGAAAACATACTTCAAATCATATAAATGGTGTAGGTTTTGTTAAAAAAAATTAAAGTGTCCATTGTTTTTATGAAATTCTCTTTTAAAATTAATTATTTTATTTATTTATATCCTAAATATAGCTCCCCCTTCCAGTCTGCCCTCCCACAGTTATACATTCCATCCACCATGCCCCTAGCCTCAGAGGTGGTGCTCCCTCTCTCAGCACCCCTTTCCCCCAGTCCCTGGCATCCATCTTTTCTGGGACATCAAGCCTCTACAGGATTAGGCCCATCCTTTCTCACTGACACCAGATGAGTTAGTCCTCTGCTACAAATGTGCTACCTCTAACTAGTCCCTGTATTTGCTTGGTTGGTGGCTTTGTTTCTGAAAACGTCCATGGTTCAAGGTTAGTTGACATTGTCCATCTTTCTATGGGGTTGCCATCTACCTCAGTTCCTTTAATCCTTCCCCCAGTTCTTTTGTATGGGTCCCTGACGCCCTTGCAATTCTTGACTGTGAGTATCTGCATCTGTCTCAGTCAGGGACTGTGTAAAGCCTCTCAGAGGACAGCCATGTTAGGCTTTTATCTGCAAGAATAGCATAGCATCCATAATAGTGTCAGGGTTTGGTTCCTACCATTAGGATGGATCCCAAGTTGGGCCAGTCACTGGACAAGCTTTCCTTCAGTCTCTGTTCCATTTTTGTCCCTGCCTTTCTTTTAGACAGGAACAATTCTGGGTCAAAATTTTTGAAGGTGTGTTGGTGTTCCCTTCCCTGCACTGGGGCCCCTGTCTATCTGTTTCAGTTCCATCTCCCTACTGTTGGGCATTTAGGCTAAGTTCACCTCCGTTGAGTCCTGAGAGCCTCCCACGTCCTAGGTCTCTGGGAATTTCTAAAAGAAAATGAAGTCTCTGTAATTACCACAAGAGGGAGATATATAAATTGCATCTGAGACACTAAACCTTGATGAATTTCCATACTTCTATATTCTAATTTTCTCTGAGAAAAGAGAGCAAGGGGGAGATTTTATGCTTTACATCATCCCCTTATAAGATGCCAACAGTCTCGTCTTCCCTGTAATTACTTCATTCTCTGTAATGGGTTGAACATTCATAACCTGTTTGGAAGTTAAAGCTTTGGGTCTAACTCACATTATGAACAACTCTGTTAAAAAGGATTTTGGTTATGCTTAGCAGATTCATATTTTTCAGTACATACTTGTATATGTCTGAGTCTGCATCAAACTGCTAAAGATATCAAAGGAAGAAGCAAATGTTTCCATTGTGAGTACTGAAACATATTCCAGGGTAGGAGTTGCCAACACTAAAATAGGAGATGAATTGTATTACTGTCAGTAGCACACAATAAATGATTAAAAAAGATCAAAAGAGGAAAATGATTGCTTCTGACTACAGATTCCAGAGAAGGTGATGCTAGACATAGGTCATTTTAAAGAATTCAAACTCCACAGACAAGAAATTAACAATTAAGTTTCCCAGGGATAAATGCAAGCAGAAGTAAAAAACTCTAGTCTTTAACTCACTTGGAGAAACAACAGTCATGATAGGGCTAAACAGTAGGAAAGTAATGATGGAGAAGACTGGAAAAATTCCCTTACAAATTGAGTTCATGTAAGAAACTCATATATATTCTGCCTCCTATTGAGCCTTCCTTTGCAAGTCCAAAACCAAAAATTTGACACCTTATGATTCTTTCAGATTTTTGATAAGATACACAAATTGTGATCTTCCAGAAGACATGGAAAGTATATGAATAACAAAGCTTATCTTCCTACTTGTAAAAGTAACTTTTATTGACCTGATGTAATTATCATCTCAGAGGCTTGCTGCTGTATAAACTCACCATTTCTAGCTCTTTTCCTCTCCATACTGACTGATTCAAGTTGGCTTTTTTTCAGCTTCTCATTGAATTGATCAAACTAACTCTTAACATGTATTCTAATCTTCTCACTTCCTTTCATTTTCTGGCACTTTCTGTCTTCACTTGCAACTTGACTCTGTACAACTCTCCTGGAAACTGTCTCCTTTCCAATTAGACATCACTTTTTAACACAGCTGCTTCATTGTACAAATTAATCTTACCTACATTGTATAAGATTAAAGGTATATAGGAAGAGCATGTCCATATTAAATCCAGATCATACTGTAATCTAGGATATGTCACATTAATTTAAGTTTGATCTACTGCCAGCACAGCCATGTTACTGTATTGAAAATCCTCTACACCTACTAATTTAACGGTGACTGATGGCAAAGCATAGAAGAAGGCTTTGCATCACAATCACTATTAATGGGATATTGTCCAGGCAGTGATATTATGACCCAGACAGTTTTGCCATAGTGATCTGCTGGAGGGAATTTCTCAATAGAGATTCATTCTTGCCAGATGACTAGATTTTTCAAGTAGCTAGACAACAATAACATCAACCAACCAACCAATCAACCAACCAACCACCATCCATCCATCCAACCAACCAACCAACCAACCAACCAACAATAAAAACAAAAAACCCAACTATAAATACCTAACCAGTGCCATTGATTCAGATCAGATGTCTTCAGCCCTTCTAGATTGCTAACCACCTATCCTTTCCCCGGAATTAGATCTCTTTGGCTTCAAACAAGTACCATTTAAACTGTGACATTTTTATACTAAAAAAAAAAAAAAAGAAAAAAAAGAAAAAAGAAGAAATCCAGTAAAGAAAGTTTAACTAATTGAGAGGGTTAGATAAGTTTGTGTTGCAGAAAAAGTGACATGTAGATGGTGTATTAATGCATGGTGAGAAATTTGGACAGGGGAAACAGTTTAAGTTGTTGACATAGTGGAAGGTATTGATACAGCAATTTCATACTGAAAAATTCCTATCTTTTGCCTTCATGAGCATATATTGCCATGCCAGTTGTGAGTATGTCTTACAAGGTTCACAGTTATAAAAACTTGTTGATTACTCCTACTTTACCCCAGCAGCCTGAATACCACATTTTGGTCCTATGAAAGCTAACAAACAGGGAGGAACAGCTTTCTAGTCAGTATCAATTTGATTTCTCCATATTCTGTGACACAATTATGTGTTGTCTTCAGCAACAAAGTTTGACTATCCTGGGAAATTTTAGGTTTTGTTTGAAATTTCACACAGTTTCAGTATATTCCTAGTTATTTTTTTCTCTTCAACCATAGGTTTTCACTTTTGTCTTATGTTCTCTTGGATTGAACTTCTAAGGAGTATAAATAAAAGCAGATTTATATAGTTTCTTTTTCCATGGTGTTTAAATGTTACAAATAAGCATCAATGATACATTTTAATAGATACAAATGGAAACAATTTTAATAGACACAAATTGAAACAATTGTATTTTGTCATAGACATTATAGAACTTAATTTGTTAGTACTTTTCACCATGAATGTACCATTCCTGAGTGACTCTACAAATTGTTGTAGCACAAAGTATCAACTAGCATATTCAGTGAAGCTTTGTAATCATTGGTTAGGAAGAGGAAAGGTCTTGTCCTTTATGGTTACTTGTCCAGATATCATCTCTTGTACACTATTACGAGATCAATTACCACTGTCTCTAAAACATACAGTGGTAGAAACTAGTGTTTTTGTGTTTTGCTTGTGTTGGGATGTGGATAATGATAAACAATGATCATCAGAGACTAGACCTCTGTGTCAGTATTACTACTTCTTCATATTATGCTTCTGTTAGTATTATTTATTTCTACACATATATATCCAATATTTTGACTCAGGAAAATGATAATTATATCAAAAATTAAACATATCCCATACTCTAAGAAAACATTAAATAATTGGTCATTGTTAAGGGCAAGAGAGAGGAAAGTAATCTGGAACAAGGTTGAAGAATAGACTGATATTTTCTTCCGGAAAACGATATTGGAGACTAAGACCTCACTGTTTCATCATTAAGGACTCACACATATTTTTATGACCTGGACAGAAAATGTGACATTGGCTCATACCACACTCTTATCTCTTGAGTGGTAAGAAGAAATAGTTTGATAGTTTAAGCTGAAAGAGGACCATGTTCAACTGAACCTGAGCAACAGTTGTTTACATACACTTTCATAGCCATCACATGGTTTTCATTCTCAACACAAGATCACCATCTATGGCTCTGTATCATTATCTTGCATCCCAAACAAAGAACATCATCTCTTAGAAATGATCTGCTGATTATTGCAAAGTATCATGAAGAGAATGAGATTCTAAACCAATCTAAATGACTTTTCACTACTTCATGTTATCAATTGTTAGAATTGAGAATGATGTAGCTATTGAGGCTGTTTTCTTTTCTTCTTCTAGTTTATTTGATTTACTCTAGCCTAACTCTGTCCCAGTAGCCTTTTCCTTTCCCACATATATTTTATTGATAGGATACACCCCCAGACACACATGTATTTTATCAGTATAATTCCAGATAAATCACATATAACTTCAGAAACTGGCTGAATTGACTACATCATAAAAAAATTAACAGGGTTTTTTAACAGGGAAGTGCAATAATGGATCCACATATGCATCAGAACTTCAAAAGATGAAACAGAAGTTTTGAAATAGCAAATCAAGCCCTGGTTTTCAAGTTCTTTTCCTAGAAGGTTTAACTATGTGAATATAAAAAACAAAAACTGCTATGTAAAATATATATGCTCAGTATTCTCCATTGTAAAAAGATGAAGCACCATGTTTATTCCACCTTAGAGGAATAAAACCTCCTTCTCTATATGTGAGTGGGGTGCTTTGAAGTAGGAACTTGTATTGAGCTTTTGGGGCAAAGCAACTTCCTGTAAAGATGAATTCCCTTCACATTCAACTGGACCTATGTACCCTCCTCTATGAGAGAATAGGCACACCCATGACAAACTCCATAATAAAGTGCATGTATCATTATTTTCTGTGTTGGATAAATTGTGTGTACATACTGTTTACTTATCTTGAGTTCTGTGAAACTGGATATGGGGTTTGAAATCCTAATCTGTTCTACTTGAACTTCATGGTCTCTCCTTAGATCCCTCTTAGTAGCTATTTATATCTTCTTAAGAAGGTGTTGGCATGTACATTGACAATCATTACTGTATTCCTTGACTAGAAAGTGAATTGATAGAGCACAGTTGATTTGTTGTCATTGTTGTTTTATTTCTGGTTCTTCCTCATATTTTTGTTCTCTCACCATTGCATTATGAATACTCAAGAGAACAGAATGAGGATACATACCGTTATCATGAAGATGAATTCCGTGAATATGTGAGTATGTTACTATAATGAGAGCAAACTGATTATATCAAGGAAAGGGATGATGCTTTGGGGGTGGTTGGAGGTAGAGTTAAGTAGAAGGAAAGAAGAGGGACAACAATGAGCTAACGATGAGTTAACAGGAAAAACCCTAGCTAACAAAAAGACAAGACAGTTGGAGCATGAGATCCTGGAAGCAACTGTGGCAAAGGCTGAAGGAAGAAGCAGGTAGAGCTTTCTAAATGAAAGCAGCATGTCAAAAGGCACATAATTGATTGGTTATAGTGCTGCTATATATGCAACAATAATCACAAATGCTGTAATAAGAACAATATAGGGCAAGTAAGATAAAATGCTTTATTACATCTACTCAAACATTGATATAGGCAAAGAGTTTTTTATTATACCTGGAAATTTTGAGATCTGGATTTCTACCTAGTGGCTCCACCATTCTCTGCCATTTATTCATTCTCTGTGCCTAGGTGGTGAAAAAAGGAAGGGAAAAATGGAGCACCATCTTCCTTCTTAGAAACCATAGAAGAGATGGGAGGTATAGCTCAGTAATATTCAGTGTTATTTGCGTTTTACAAATTCAGGAGAATAGCTAGTACATAGAAAGATAGCATTTGAGACTAATCTATTGAATTCCAAGGTGTATGTTATTATCACTTACAGTGTTGTGAAAAATAAACAAATAACAAATAGGGTTTGGGGTGAAGGAAGGGACTAAGAGAAACAGCTCAATCAAATAAATAAATAAATAAATAAATAAATAAAGTAATGTCGCCACCTCTCCTTCAACCCCAGTGCACTGGAACAATAAATTCCTCTTGCTTTTTTTGCATTGATTCTGGCTCCATGTGGTTCACTCAGGGGATCTCCAGTAAGCTAAGGCTCAACTGAGTCTTACATTTGGTGCATTGGCTGGGAATCCAACTCCTTGTGGGAACACACTGGAGAGGTAAGTCGGAGGTCTCGAGCTTTTACTGTGGCTCCTGTTTGTCTTTCTGTTCGTCAAAGTCTGAGTATGTAAGTCTGTTTGAACTTTTGCTTGCAAGCATTGGGAGGCTCAGGGAGCCTACAGTGTCTGGTGTGGTCAAGTGTGACAGGCAGAAGTGCCTTAATGCTGAGACCACAGTGGGACTAAAGGATGCTTCAGGCCCCCCTCGAGGGAGCCGGGAAGGCCCTGGTCCTTCTGGAAGTGGCAAGACAATATCGACAGGAGCCGAGTCTTGTTATACCCTGGCTTTTCTGGCTCCTGCTATATAGACAAGAGCACCTAGTTTGTTTTGGCTACTGCCATGTATGCAGGAACACCTGGTGTCTGTAACTGGGACCATGGAAGGGGCAAACTGTGTGTTGATTGTCTTTCTCTGTGTTCTAGAACCTGAACAGACCCTCACCTATGGCAAGGTCTAGCTATCTGTGTGGTAATTGTTTTTCTCTGTGTTGTTGGTATCTCATTCTATGTTCTTAGACTTAGACTGAAAACATGTATTTGGACTTTGGACAGACTGAAAGACAGTCTCTGTTTCTCCACTTGACCCACTTGTAGGGACTTTTAACTTGCAGATGATCAAAAGCAGTAGAAGAGAAAGTCTTTAGGCCAGGGTCCTTAGGGCACCTGGACCAAGGGCTCTATATTGTTACCTAGAAAAATCTAGTGGAGGACTCCCCTTCTCCCTCATAGATAAAAGTCTTCCTGTTTCAAGACCCATACCACAGGTTCTGACCATCAAGAAGAAAGAAGTGCCGGAGGAGAGATCTGGACCTGAGAAACTTCTCATCCTCTGAGACTCTTCAACAGCAGACCTGTTACTCCAAGACCCTCTTCCTCAAATCTTCCTATCCTAGCACCCATGGCCCTGCCAACACCAGTACCAGTTACCCAGCCCATACGAGACTGGGGCCATTGCAGTCCTCTTCACTGGAGGGAAGAATGGGAGGAGATCTGAGAGCCAAACTCCTGATACCATGGTGGCTCTCTCACCGAGGGCATATGAGCCTCTGGAAAAGGACAATCAGACTATGCAATATTGGCCCTTCTCTTGGGCCTACTTGTACAACTGGAGGGGCCAACCCGCAACTCCCTTTTCCAAATGGCCGATTAATCTCTTTGAGACTGTTTTATTTATAATACAGAAAGCCAGAAGCCAGAGACATGGGGGCATCATCAATTGACCAGGCTGTTATCAACAATAAGCTGAGAGGGGTTGCCACCTCTCCTTCAGTCTGTGATGACCACAGTGCACTGGAACAATAAATTCCTCTTGCTTTTTGCATTGAAAAAAAAGGGAATAAAAAATTTGAAAACTACAAATGTTTTATATGTACTAAAGATATACTTTCTAAATTTATATTTAGGGACTACAATCCAGTTTATTCCCCAAGAGTTTCTATGCTTATGAGCACAAATAAACCCTGTAAATATGAAAGTCAAAGTAAACAAAATTGAGGCTGTTCTTTATTTCAAATATTCACAGACACACTCACACCAATTCATATTGAAGAAATATAGATGTGAGGATATAGTCTGCAGCACTTCCCCCAATTGTGTTCATTGATACCTCATTGCTATGAAGAGAACAATTTAAGGGAGGGATTATTTTGCTCATAGTTGAAGGTTCCTACAGGGAAGTCACAGGAGCAGGAGTGTGAGGTAACAGGAAGAATAAAGAGATGGTTCATTGTACACATCACATTTTCTATTTTTATTTCAGCCCATGGAATGTTACCACCAATATTACAATGTTTATTAACCTAATGTAGATAGTTCCTCACAGACTTATCTAAAGGTTTGATTCCATGTTGACTAAATTGTACCAAGTTGTAAAGAGCAAATGATCACACTAATGTACTTTATCCTCTTGCCACAAGAGCTGTTCAAAAAATTTCTGGGTTGGGAAATTCTGCACTAGTACATTCCATTGATTAGTGACCTAGAGACTTTAAATTGCAAGTCATAGTCCAATATGAGAGGTCTGAAGACCTTAACAACCGTAAAATGTTTGCATATCTTCAACACCTAAAAATTAATTAAAAACCTACTATATAATAACCTGGAAGTGGTTCTGGAAGTGAAATTTCATGTGTGGGATGACTTCATTGAAACCTGGGTTCTGCTATATAATCTAGGGGCTAACATCACATGGTAAGAGTGTACACCAGCTGAAACTCAAACATTCAGTTTCAAGACTATAATATTTTATAAAACACAGCATTTTCATGGTGTATGTACAGTTTTCTAATTTTAAGTAATGTATTTTAATTATGGAAAGCAAAGTCTTTTAAGGACTTTCTGATCACTCCCTTCCACTGTTGTTAAGATGAACTAAACCATGGCTAGGAGTAAAATTTCTTTAATACTTTTGAATGTCTCTACATGTTTCCATGATATCACATCTTTGCTTAACAATGTTGAATATTTGATACTTACTCTCTAAGTATTAAATTAACATACCTTTGAAATGTCTTATGTTTGATTTTAAAAATTACTATGTGAGTTACTGACATGAGTTTCATTTTAAAAATTAATAATATTTATATTGGGATTAGGACAATTTCTAACAATTTCCAAACTGGTTCTAAAAATATGTCTGCTATTTTATAGTATGCATCTGCGCAAGGTAGCATATTCAACTGTGATAATTATGCAAACAATGTATTAATTAATTCTGAAAAATGTTACAAACACTTTCTGCCCTGAAATATTATTCAGTCAGACTTTTTTAAGTTCCATCTATTTGGCTGCACATTTAATGTCATTTTTTTAATGGCTGAGTAATGCTCCATTGGTAAATGTACAACATTTTCTTTATCCATTCTTTGTTTGAGGGATAACTTTTCCAGTTTTTGGCTACTAAAAATCAAATTGCTATGAACATAGCTAATTAATCATCCTTCTGGTATGGTGGGGCTTCTTTTGGGTATGTGGCCAGGAGTGGATTAGCTGACTCTTCAGGTATATCTACCCCCAGTTTTCTGAGAAACTATCAAATTGATTTTCAAAGAGGTTATACAAGTTTGTAGCCCCATCAACAATGGAGGCATGTTCTTTGTTCCACATCCTCACCAGGATGCTCTATCACTTGAGTTTTTGATCTTAGCTACTCTGATAGGTGTATATATAAATATTTCAAAGCTGTTTTGATTTGCATTTTCCTGAAGATGAAGGATGTTGAACGTTTCTTTAAGTGCTTCTTGTCCACTAGAGATTTTTCTGTTTAAGTTGAGAATTCTCTGATTATGTCTGTAACCCATTTTTAAATTGGGTTGTTTCATTTGATAATATCTAGTTTATTGAGTTCTTTATATATTTTGGATGTCAGCCCTCTGTCACATGTGTAGTTGGTGAAAGAAACTGTTTTCCCATTCTGTAGGCTGCTATTTTGTACTTTTTACTGTGTCCTTTGCCTTACAGAAGCTTTTCAGTTTCATGATGTCCCATTTATTTATTGTTGATCTTAGTGCCTGAGCTGTTGGTATTTTGTTCAGGAAGTTGTCTCCTATGCCAAAGGATTTGAGGCTATTCATCACTTTCTCTTCTATCAGATTCAGTATATTCAGTTTTATGTTGAGATCTTTGATCCACTTAGATTTGAACTTTGTGCTGGGTGATAGTTATGGATATATTTGCATTCTTTAACATGATGACATAAAGTTAGACCAGAGTCATTTGCTAATGATGCTTTCATTTTTCCATTATATAGTTTTGACTTCTTTGTCAAAAATCAAATGTCCATAGGTGTATAGATTTACTTCTGCTACTTTGATTCGATTCCATTGACCAACTTGCATTTTTTTAGCTGAAAGCTCTAACTTTTCTAATTTTTTTTTTTGGTTTTCATAAAGGACAGTTACTGTTTTTTTTGGGTTTTTTTGTTTGTTTGTTTTTTGGTTTTTTTTCTGCTTAATTTTGTATCCAGCTACTTTGCTACTTTGCTACAGGTGTTTATCAGCTGAAGGCCAATATCATGTGATTTTCATTACTGTTGTTCTGAAGAACTTGAAATCAAGGATGCTGATACCTCTAGAAGTTCTATATTATACAGGATTGGTTTAGTTATCCTTGGTTTTGTTTTATTTTGTTTTTTTTTTTTTTTTGTTGGTGTATTGTTTTGTTTGTTTTTTTTATATGAAGTTGAGTATTGCTCTTTCAAGGTCTACAAAGAATTGTATTGGAATTTTGATAATATTTGCATTGAATCTGTAGATTGCTTTTGATAGGTTGGCAATTTTTACTGTTAATCTTACTGATCCATAAGCATGGGAGGTCTTTCCATCTTTTGATATCCTCTTCAATTTCTTTCTTCAAAGATTTGAAGTTTTGTCATTCAAGACTTTCACTAGCTTGATTAGAGTTACACTGAGATATTTTGTATTTGTCACTATTTTGAAAGGTGTTGTTACTCTATCTTTTTTCTCAGCCTCTTTTTTTTTGTTTTTATAAAAGAAGGCTTACTGTAGCATTTTCTCTGTTCAATCACATTAGGGCAGTGACAGGCCTGTGATTGGACAGGAATAGAGAGGTGGAGCTAGAGTTGGAGGAGGAAAAAGTCAGAGAGGCAGGAGGAGGAGGTAGGGATCATGGAGACAGATGATGAGGACGAGCCTGACCCCAGGAGGTTATACAACCAAACAAAGGTTTTTACTAAATAGATTAATTGGGTTAGAATATTGTCTTTATTGTTTTATTTTGAAATTATTATATTTGCATTTTGTAAGTTGTGATTTTATTGTATAAATCTGATTGGATATTAAGGCCTTAAGAGTCATGCTTTACTTACCAGGTCTTAGGCGCTATTTAGATGAATGATTGTGGGGATGTGTAAAGAGTTGCATGCGAGCGAGCGAGATGTAGCTTGCCGGGAGAAAACAGCAAAAACTCGCCAGAACTTAGTATTGAGGCCGAATGATACCGGCTCAAAAACGTGGCCCCGCGGGAAAGCAAGTTTTCTGGGTGGATTCATTTTTTTATATTCCTGCAACAAAGGCTACTGATTTTTTTTTTTTAAACTTAACTTTGTATCCAGCCACTTTGCTCAAGTTTTATCAGCTGTAGAAGACCTTGGTAGAAGTTTCGTGGTCACTTATGTATACTATTTTATCATATGTCAACAGTGATAATTTGGCTTTGTAATTTTAATTTGTATCCCCTCGATCTACTTAAAATTGTCTTATTGCTCAAGCTAAAATTTCAAGCATTTTATTGGATAGATACTGAGAGAGTGGATACCCTCTCTTGTCCCTGAGTTTTGTGGATTTCTTTAAGTTTATCTCAATTTAGTTTGATGTTGTGTATCAGCTTGCTGTGTATTGCCCTGACTGAGTTTAGGAATGTGTCTTTTATCCCTGATCTCCTCAAGACTTCTGTGTTGAAAGTTTGTTGGATTTTGTCAAAGGCTGTTTTTGTTTTTGCTTTTGTTTTTCCTTTCAGGATGGGACTAGAAAAGATTATCTTCAATGAGGTAGTCCAATTGCAGAAACACAAACATGATGTGTACTTACTTATGGTTGGATAAGATAATCAAGGTATAAACCACATACCCCAAAATGCTAAGGAACAAGGAAGGCTCAATGAATGATGCTTAAAATCTCACTGAAAAGAGGAAATATATTAGACAAAGGGGGAGGCGAATTGAAGGAGGGGATTCAGTGGGGAGGAGGTGGGGATATGAACAAGAGGGAGGATATCAGGGGAACAGAGAGAAAGAGTACTGGGAGATACCACTGGATTGGGGTAGGGGGCATCTCTGCAATGAGCTAGAAACCCAGAACAATGGAAAATTCTAGGAATCTATTAGTGTAGCCCTAAGACTCCTAGGATTGGAGGACATGGAGCATGAGCCAGCTATCTCATATAGGATTGGAGGACATGGAGCATGAGCCAGCTATCTCATATAATCAGTCAAGACTTTAACAGAGGAACTGGGAAACCAACCCAACCACAATACTTTAGGTACAATTTATTCTGCCTCCAAGATGAGTAAGGATGAAAGATGGAACAGAATTTGAGGGCATAGACAGCAAACAACTGGCCCATATTGAGACAAATGTTCTGGACCAGCTTGAGACGCATGCTATGAGAGGGAACTCACCTCTCACACTATTAATGATATATAGCTACACTATACAGACAGGTGTCTAGCATTACTGTCATCAGAGAGGCTTCATCAAGCAATTGAGGAAAACTGATGCAGAGACCCATCACCAAACATTAAATAGAGCTGGGGAATACCATTGAAGAGGGGTAGGAAGGATTGAAGGAGCCAGAGGTGTCAGGAACATCACAAGAAAACCTACATAATCAAGTAATCTCGGCACATTGGGGGTCATAGTGTCTGAACTGCCAATCAGAGTATGCATTGGAAAGCCCTCTGCACATATTTAACAGTTGTACAACTGGATTGTCCCACAGGCCTCCTAATGTGGGGACAGGGTGTATCTATAACTACATTGCATTTGAACCACTTTCTCCTAACTGGGATGCACTGTCTAGCCTAAACAGAATAAGATGCTCCTAGTCTTACTGCAACTGGATATGCCCAGGCTGGTTGATATCAATGGGAAGACTCCCCTTTTTTTCTAAAGAAGAAGAGGAGTTAGGAGGAGGAGGGGAAGTGAGAGGGACAGACTGGAAGGAGAAGAGGAAGCAGAAACTTTAATTGGGATGCAAAATAAGTAAATAACTTATTAAGAAAAGCAATACTACCTGCATTTGGATATGCAATGTAAATAATATGTTCATTTACTTTCTATTTATTTTAAATTACTACATTTAAAATACAGATATTTAGCAACATTTTTAAAAAGTATTTTTTGTTGGATATTTTCTTTATTTACATTTCAAATGTTATCCCCTTTCCCGGTTTCCCTCCCTCCCAGAAACACCCTATCACATCCTCCCTTTTCCTGCTTCTATGAGGGTGTTCCTCCACCCATTCATTCCCACCTCCCTGCCCTTGATTCCCCTACACTGGAGCATCTATCAAGCCTTCATAGGATCAAGGACCTCTCCTTCCATTGGTGCATGACAAGGACATCCTCTGTTACATATGCAGGTGGAGACATGTGTACTCCTTGGTTGACAGCTAAGTCCCTGGGAATTCTGAGGGGAGGTGCGTCTAGTTGGTTGATATGTTGTTCTTTCTGTGTGGTTGCAAACCCTTTCAACTCCTTCAGTCCTTTGTTTAACTACTCTATTGGAGACTCCATGTTCAGTCCAAGAGTTGGCTGATAACATCTGCCTCTGTATTTGTAAGGCTCTGGCAGGCCTTCTCAGGAGACAGCCATATCAGGCTCCTTTCAGCATACACTTCTTGGCATCCACAGTAGTGTCTGGGTTTGGTAACTGTATATGGGATGAATCTCCAGGTGGGACAGTCTCTGGGTGCCCTTTCCTTTAGTCTCTGATCTACACTTTATCTCCATATTTGCTTCTGTAAGTATTTTGTTCTCCTTCAAAGAAGGACTGAAGCACCCACTCTTTAGTCTTCCTTCTTATTGAGCTTCATGTGGTCTGTGAATTGTATCCTGGTTATTTGGAGCTTTTGGGCTAGTATCCACTTATCAGTGACTGCATACCATGTGTTTTCTTTTGTGATTGGGTTACCTCACCCAGAATGATATTTTCTAGTTCTATCCATTTGCCTAAGAATTTCATGAATTCATCATTTTTAATAGCTGAAGAGTATTTCATTGTGTGAATGTACCACATGTTCTTTATCCATTCCTCTGTTGAAGGACATTTGGGTTCTTTCCAGCTCCTGGCCATTATAAATAGGGCTGCTATGAACATAGTGGAGTATGCTTCCTTATTATATGTTGGATCATCTTCTTGGCATATGCCCACGAGTGGTATAACTGGATCTTCAGGTAATACTATGTCCAATTTTCTGAGGAACCATCAAACTGATTTCCAGAGTGGTTATACCAGCTTGTATTCCCACCAGCAGTGGACGAGTGTTACTCTTTCTCCATATCCTTGGCAGCATCTGCTGTCCCCTGTGTTTTTGATTTTAGCCATTCTAACTGGTGTGAGGTGGAATCTCAGGGTTGTTTTGATTTGTATTTCCCTGATAACTAAGGATGTTGAACTTTTTTTTAGGTGCTTCTCAGCAATTTGGTATTCCTCAGCTGAGAATTCTTTGTTTAGCTCTGTACTCAATTTTTTAATAGGGTTATTTGTTTCTCTGGAATCTAACTTATTGAGTTCTTTGTATATATTGGATATTAGCCCTGTATTGGATGTAGAATTTGTAAAGATCTTTTCCAAATCTGTTGGTTGCCTTTTGTCTTATTGACAGTGTCCTTTGACTTACAGAAACTTTGAAATTTTATGAGGTCCTATTTTTCAATTCTTGATCTTACAGCACAAGCCATTGGTGTTCTGTTCAGGAATGATTCCCCTATGTCCATATGTTTTAGGCTCTTCCCCACTTTATCCTCTATAAGTTTCACTGTATCTGGTTTTATGTGGAGGTTCTTGATACACTTGGACTTGAGCTTTGTACAAGGAGATAAGAATGGATCAATTTGCATTGGTCAACATGCTGACTCCCAGTTGAACCAGCACCATCTGTTAAAAATGCTGTCCTTTTTCCAGTGGAAGACTTTAGCTCCTTTGTCAAATATCAAGCGACTGTAGGTGTGTGTGTTCATTTCTGGGTCGTCAATTCATCTTCCTGCCTGTCTCTGTACCAATGCCATGCAGTTTTTATCACTATTGCTCTGTAATACAGCTTGAGGTCAGGGATGGTGATTTCACCAGAAGTTCTTTTATTGTTGAGAATAGTTTTTGCTATCCTGGGTTTTTTTTTTTAATTCCAAATGAATTTGCAATTTAGTCTTTTTAACTCTGAAGAATTGAGTTGGAATTTTGATTGAGATTGCATTGAATCTGTAGATTACTTTTGGCAAGATGGTCATCTTTTAATTATATTAATCATGCCAATCCATGAGCATGGGGGATCTTTCCATCTTCTGAGATCTTCAGTTTCTTTCTTCAGAGACTTGAAGTTCTTATCATATAGATTTTTCACTTGCATGCTTAGAGTCACACCAAGATATGTAATATTATATGTGGCTGTTTTGAAGGGTGTTGTTTCCTTAATTTCTTCCTCAACCTGTTTATCCTTTGAGTAGAGGAACACTACTGATTTGTTTGAGTTAATTTTATAGCCAGTCACTTTGCTGAAGTTGTTTATCAGGTTTAGGTGTACTCTGGTAGAAATTTTTGGGTCACTTAAGTATACTTTCATAACATCTGCAAATAGTGATATTTTGACTTTTTCCTTTCCAATTTGTATCCTCTTGACCTTCTTTTGTTGTTTAATTACCCTTGCTAGAACTTCAAGTGCTATGTTGAATAGATAGGGAGAGAGTGGGCAGCCTTGTTTAGTCCCTGATTTTAGTGGGATTGTTTCAAATTTCTCTCCATTCAGTTTGATGTTGGCTACTGGTTGCTGTGTATTGCTTTTACTATGTTTAGGTATGGTCCTTGAATTCCTGATCTTTCAAAGACTTTTAACATGAAGG